>JBBDGP010003504.1:0-220612 GCA_037952835.1 Lithobates septentrionalis
AAAAGATCAGCTGCAGGGAGACCACAGGCAATGCTGGTGACTAGTCCTTTGTCCTCTTTTGGCATAGCTTTCACATGACAGGTCCTCTTTATTGATGCAATAATGAATATCGAGCTGCATTCATTTCTGTCTTTTATATCTGTTGAGTTCAGTCTTCACCATGCTCACCTTGGTTTTAGCAGGGATCACCAGGACTAAATTCTCAATTCTGATCCCAAATGATCCATCTTCATAATAACCCGGCTCTGAAAAATACAATATATGATCATGTTAGTGTCTCTGAAATGTTGGTACAGTCCTATGTATAAACTGGTGGATGAGGCCTGCAAAGCATGGTTCAATTGTGGGCACAGGGCAGGGCAATAACTGGATGAGAAAATGAAAGATCCAGCAGGTGAGTATGGCTCCCAAAATGCATTTCTGGATTTAATTATTTTCAATTATGACTGGAGTGTACCTTTAACCACTTGAGTTTTGGAAGATTTTAGCCCCTTTAAGACCAGGCTACTTTTTGCTATTTGAAAAGAGAGGGGGGGAAGGACACCTTAAAGTCATCCAATAGTAGGTTCTAGGGTGACAAATGGGGGGAGGGGAATTCCCTCCCACTGTGGTAATTAATCAGATTAATATACCTCTCATGTCACCCGTATCATTAATCATATAACTCAGTGGTATGTAGCTGACTAGCTGTCAAACGGTTGTTCAATGGACCATAAAGCATATATAAGAAAGGGAAGGAAGGGGTCAAGAGGAGATCCCCCCCAAAAAAAGATGGTCCGCTCAAGAACAAACAGTTGAACCTACAAAAACTTTATTGTGTCACAATATGTAGAAACATAATCCAACAACCATGTGTATTTAAAAAATAGGGCAAATAAAAGTCCTATTGTGTGCTGGTGGCCACCAGCACACAATAGGACTTTTATTTGCCCTATTTTTTAAATACACATGGTTGTTGGATTATGTTTCTACATATTGTGACACAATAAAGTTTTTGTAGGTTCAACTGTTTGTTCTTGAGCGGACCATCTTTTTTTGGGGGGGATCTCCTCTTGACCCCTTCCTTCCCTTTCTTATATATACTTTTTGCTATTTGGCACTGCGCTATTTTAACTGGTAATTGTGCGGTCATGCAACACTGTACCCAAACGAAATTTTAATCTTTTTTTTTTACACAAATAGAGCTTTCGTTTGGTGGTATTTGGTCACTTCTGGGTTTACTTTTTGCAACATAAACAAAAAAAGACCGAGAATTTTGAAAAAAAAGATTTTTTACTTTCTGATATAAAAATATCCAATAAAAAAAATTCTTCATAAGTTTAGGCCAAAATGTATTCTGCTACATATCTTTGGTAGAAAAAAAATCCCAATAAGTGTATATTGATTGGTCTGCATGAAAGTTATAGTCTACAAACTATGGTAAATATACTGGGATTTTTTTTTTTTTTTTTATGTGTACTAGTAAAGGCAGTGAATAGCAGCTTATAGTGGGACTGTGATAATACGGCAGGCAATCTGACACTAAGGCTCAATTCACACTAATGCGTTTTTTGATGCATTTTGCAGAAATGCAGGGAATTTTTTTTAACATGAGTTCCTATGGAACACGTTCACATCAATGCATTTTTTGTGGCTCTGCGTTTTTAGAAAGGGCCGGGAAGTCCGCTGCCGCGTCCGTAACATCCGATGAGTCGGATGTTCCCTGCTGACAGCTGAATGTAAAAAAAAAAAAAGAAAAAAAATTGCCGGCAAAAAAAAAAAAAAAAAAATTTGAAAAAAGAAAAAAAAGAAACAGAGTCTAGTCTAGGGTCTAGCATGGATTCGGAGGGGATCACCGGGGATCACCGGGGATCACCCCCCCCCCCATGTCAAACTGTAAAAAAAAAAAAAAAAAAAAAGTGGTGTGGCACCCCCCAATCCATACCAGACCCTTATCCGAGCATGCAGCCCGGCAGGTCAGGAAAGGGAGGGGACGAGTGGGTGCTTTGTGCCCCCTTGTGACGTTACGGACCCATCATGCCTTGGGCGGTGACGTCACAAGGGGGCCCCCTGCCCGCAGACCCCGACAACCACCGGCCAGGGTTGCTCGGTCATCCCCTCCCTTTACTGACCTGCCGGGCTGCATGTTCAGGGGGGGAGGGGGACCTACACCATTTTATTTTTATTTTTTTAATTTTGCCCTTTTGGGGGGGGGGGGGATAGTCCCCTCCAAACCCTTACTGGGGGGACTCCACGCTGTTTTTTTTTCATAATTGTTTTTTTTTAGCCGGCAATTCTTTTTTTTATATTCAGAGGTCAGCAGGGAAGCTCACTGATGGCTCATCATTTGTAAGGACGTGTCAGCCGGCTCCCCGGCTCCCTCCTTAGCAACCAGCTATATGCAGTGTAAAAAAGAAAAGAAAAAACGCAAATCGCGGCAAAAATACAGTAAAATTGCGGTTAAAAACATGCGGAAAGCACAGCAAAAAGCACTGCATAAACACTGAAAAGCAACATGCATAGATGTGAATTGAGCCTAACTGCCACTGACATCTCCAGTGACACTAAGGCCTGATTCACACCTATGCATTTTTTGTATTTTTGCACTACAGTCCATTTAACATGGTTTCCTATGGAACACGTTCTGTAGTGGAAATCTGCAAAATGCAAAAAGCACTTAAAATGCATAGGTGTGAATCAAGCCTAATACAGTGATCAGTGTTAATAATAAACACTGTCACTGTACTAATGACAATGGCTGGAAGGGACAATCAAGGTGTTAATTGTGTGCCCAACAATGTTTACTATGTGTAATATGTGCTGTTTTTACAAAACAAAGCACATCGATGCTGTCTGTAGAGGGCCCTACGTTTACCAACACAGGGCTCTCTTCTGTCATTTGCTTAGCAGATCAGCGGGTGCCGACCATAAATCATTTACCGGAACCTGCTGATCGGCTTGTGTTGCAGTGAATTGCAGCTCTAGCATCTAGGTGCGCACGCACATGCACGAGCAGCCCAGGAAGAAAGCCGTGTTATACAGGTACGCGATAGTGCCTGTATGAACTGACCTGCCGCAGTAAATGTACGGCAAGTGCTTACATTTTTATGTATGAGCACATAAAACAAAATGGCAGGTTTACTTTAAAGAAAATGTAACCCATAAATGAAGGAGACTTAGTTGGCTCTGGGCATTGCGTATTATAAACCATTCTCATTTTGTTTAAAGTATTAGTTCAACTAAAAAAAAAGGAAGAGGTGAACCAACACCCCCCCCCCCCCTCCCCCCGCTGTACTTACCTAAAGGGATGATGAGCTGTCAGTGCCCAAGCAGCTGCTCCAGCGATTTGAAATCTCCGCTCTTCTCCCTCATCTTTGCTCAGTGCTTCCAGGGCAGACCAGAGCGAATCACTGTGCAGGCGCTGATGAATAAGAAACACTCTGGTCGGTCCTGGACGCACTGCACAGAGAAGAGGGAGAAGAGCAGCAGGGATTTCAGATCACTGGACTCGGCATCCCCGGAGGCAAGTACAGAGGGGACCCATGACTAAGCTTGGGGGGGGGGGGGGGGGGGCGGAGCCCAAGCTAGGGTTGCCTCTCTTATTACATTAGGACTCCTGTCGATGTGCGGCACCAGGGATTTTTTTCTCTCTTCCATTCAGTGACTACAGGAGCTGGGAACATTTTAAATAAGACCATTGTTTTCACTTTTTTCATATCCTTTGTTATATCTCAATGCTACTGATGTCTTGCATGCATGTCCCATCTAAAATGTACTCTACCAAAGGCTGCATGACATGTCTCTGGGCGAGTATCCTGGTGGTGACAACAGTGTCCATGCCCACTTGTAGTCTTCATCAGAAGAACCATGTGAAAGGATGACAACGCAGGAGAACAATTGGTAGACAGGGAGCGAGGGTTGTCACCATAATGGGTGCCTATGCTAGATGAGGGAGCGTCCAGAAACAAGGAGGAAGGTTTGCCACATTACAAAACATTTGGAGTTAGACAGGGGTTTAATACCATCAGACAGAATCATCCCGGCTTCCAAGGGTTCATCTGCAAATGTTTTGTAGCTGATTCCGCAAGGACCTTCGTGGACGTTAAGAAAGGATCCCACGCCATGACCCGTCCCGTGTAGATAATCCAGTCCAGACTCCCATAATGCTGAGCGAGCAAAGGAGTCCAAAAGATGTCCTGAAAAAAAAATAATAAAATAAGACGTCACACATTTCCCAAGGGACAGTCACACCCTCGTGGTCTGATCTGTTGCCATCACTCTTCTGACAAATTTGAACAGCTGAACTAGGGCATGGCAATTACAAAGGCACATTGGCCCTCTGGAAGCTGGAAATCATTGTACTAGGCACTACTACTAGAGTGACCTTCCCTAGCCTTTGAGTCCTGTGCCCATTGGCTGCGGGGCATTTCAGAGAACATTTGCATTTTCCTAATAAATGCAACGTGTTCCCTGCCTGGATGATGTAGAGTGTACGGCCTCCCCACCTCATCCAATGAGAAAATGCTTTGCATGTCAATGAGAAAAAGCAAAGTGTTCTCTAAATGACGTCTGTGCAAAGTGGGCAACCTCCTGTGTTCACAATGCAGCAGGGCAGCCAATCAGCACAGGACCCAGAAGCTAGTGGAGATCTCTGTAGTAGCAGTGCCTGCTACTATATCTTGGAAGAGCCATAGAACACCATCACCAATCACTGTCACTTATTTAAAAATGAATTCCAGGTATGGCAATTCTTACTAGGGTCGCACCGATACCTTTTTTTTTAATAGAGAGTCCGAGTACCAATACTTCTGGTAAAGTACTCACTGATCATAAAAAGTTTTTATGATTTGTTTTGGGTCTTTTTTGTATTTCTGGCTTCTTTATATAGTTAGCGCAAAATACCCCTTTTTTATTTATTCTAAGTACTCACTGATGCCTATGTGGTGCGATTTGAGCCCATACAAAATGAATGGGCCCAATTGCAAAGAATTGCATGAGATTTGAGCAGAAATGCAGTGTGATTCCTGTCCGAATCACATGCGGTTTCCCCCACTGCTCCTGTGTGATCCCAGTATAGAAAGACAGGAAAGAGCCAACTAAGAAGTGCAGCAATAGGCAAACAGTTTATTAAAAAATGTTATCACAACTCGCATGGTAAAAGTACATAATATAACTTGCATGTCAAAACCAAACTCAGGACCGCTTGCGGTGCTCACAGGGCTGTTGGAGATGTAGGAAGTTCCGGGACCCCTGTGGGTATAGGGCAGAAGTGATGTCAGCTTGGGAGTGGACCATCTATACATTTCCTCCAGCCCGGTGAGCACCCCAAGCGGCCGTGGGTTTGGATTTGACATGCAAGATATATTATGTACTTTTACCATGGGAGTTGTGATAACATTTTTGTAAGGATGTATGGACCATACCTGTGGGATCTCGCTAGAAGCTTTAAGTCACTGTAGCTGAACACCACTGAGTCCCCATCAGAGTCCCCTTCTACATCAGAGGGCATGATAAAATCATGTAGTGGGTCATATTTTGCCCACGGGCAATAGTTTGGAGACCCCTGGTATATTGCAATCACCGATAAAGGCTTGTAAATACTAAAGTTTACAAATTCTACTAATAAACTATATGTGGATTTGGGTAGCTAGTAGTAATTAGTCCCATTTAACTGGTCTTGTTCTTTAATGTTGACGATGTCTTGCAGTTTATCCCAGCAACTTTTTTAAGCCTTCAGCATTATCAAACAAATACATTTGAATGTGACCAACTACTGCAATAAAATGCAAGGGAAAGAGGAGGGAGCGAGGACCCCCAACGCCAGGCCTCTTTCCCTACCTTCCTCCCTGCATTGGCTGGTGATGCGCACAGCTATGCAAACAGATGATTCATTGGTCTGCGAAGATGAAACAAAAGAGGTCTCCACAAATCAGTGCGTACAGCAGGGCTAGGCTGTACTGAAATCTCCTTTTATAGCTACACTATAATTGCCAAAAGTATTGGGACACCTGCCTTTACATGAACTTTAATGGAATCCCAGGCTTAGTCCGTAGGGTTCAATATTGAGTTGGTCCACCCTTTGCAGCTATAACAGCTTCAACTCTACTGGGAAGGCTGTCCATAAGGTTTAGGAGTGTGTCTATGGGAATGTTTGGAAGAGTTGAAGCTGTTATATCTGCAAAGGGTGGACAAACTCAATATTGAACCCTACGGACTAAGACGCTATTAAAGTTCATGAAAGGCAGGTGTCCCAATACTTTTGGCAATATAATGTATATAAGAGGACCTTCACATGTGTATGGCACCCTCCTTCCTCCATCTGAGCAATAAAGACCTAATGTAGACTCTACCCTCTTCCTTACTCTATCCACAACAAACTAGCGTTTGGGTTGGAGTTGGACTTTAGCATGTTAAATATATAAATCTAGCAGGGAAAGTAGAACTCTGACATAGGATCTGCCCCTCCCACTCCTCTGATAATGTTTGGTATTGGGATAGCAATAATAGAGATATAACGTGTAGGAGAGAAAGTGCCACAAGACTAATTAGACTCACTGCATTCCCAGCAATACGCTACAGATCACCAAGTGTAATAATTCTAGTAAAATAAATTAGCCTTATAATAACTGCCAATAAAGCCACTGTTCTGTAGACTGAATCTTCCGCCTACATTTTAAATTAGTTCCTCTAGAAAACATGATACAGAAGACTCAAGTCCTGAAACTGAATGAATTAACCTTCGTCTCAGTCACCGGTTTTTCACCTGAAGGCAAAATTTGGGTAAGGAACATTGCTAGTACACTCTAATTTGTATTTTCTTCCACTGAGTGTCTTAAAATACACCTTTTAAGAAAAATAAATAATCAATGCACATATGTTTGCAGGAACAAAATGTGCATTTATTGTTTTTGTGCATTGCACCCTGATCAGTGTATAGCGGGTGCAATGGCAGGCTCCAACAGTCTATTTCTCCAGCTCTATGTCTGTACTGAGGTGTATACAGGCTTTTAGTTGGAGAGCTGGAGGAAGTGTCAATGGTGATTACCACATTTGTGTTCCATTAAGAACTACAAGTCTGTCTGCCACTGGGACTTGTAGTTCTTTCATTCACAGATCTCTTTAAATGAATGATGCGGATTTACAGGCAGAGCCCGCCGATTTCAAAAGTGACAGCTTCTGAGGGGGAGATTAACTCTTGCATGCTGTCACTGGGGGGTCCCATTTGCACAATGTTACATCCAAAATATGGGTGTAGCATATAACATTGGGCAAAAGGCAGCAAAAACTGTCCCAATTTCAATCCATATATGTCAAGGTGGTTGTACAGAAGTCAATTGACCAACCAACTTCTGTACAACCACCTTGTCGAATTTATGACACTGTATCAGTAATGCAGACTATAGCCTGCAACACTGATCAGTGTATTCTGACGCCAGGGAAGTCTCCACATTGTCAGAATACAAAAGATCATTGGGGAAGATTCCCCCATCCGCAGTGGGCGACTGAGGATTCCCCCATCCGCAGTGGGCGACTGAGGATTCCCCCATCCGCAGTGGGCGACTGAGGATTCCCCCATCCGCAGTGGGCGACTGAGGATTCCCCCATCCGCAGTGGGCGACTGAGGATTCCCCCATCCGCAGTGGGCGACTGAGGATTCCCCCATCCGCAGTGGGCGACTGAGGATTCCCCCATCCGCAGTGGGCGACTGAGGATTCCCCCATCCGCAGTGGGCGACTGAGGATTCCCCCATCCGCAGTGGGCGACTGAGGATTCCCCCATCCGCAGTGGGCGACTGAGGATTCCCCCATCCGCAGTGGGCGACTGAGGATTCCCCCATCCGCAGTGGGCGACTGAGGATTCCCCCATCCGCATTCGGTGACTGAGGATTCCCCCATCCGCATTCGGTGACTGAGGATTCCCCCATCCGCATTCGGTGACTGAGGATTCCCCCATCCGCATTCGGTGACTGAGGATTCCCCCATCCGCATTGGGCGAGTCAGGATTCCCCATCCGCATTGGGCGAGTCAGGATTCCCCCATCCGCATTGGGCGAGTCAGGATTCCCCCATCCGCATTGGGCGAGTCAGGATTCCCCCATCCGCATTGGGCGAGTCAGGATTCCCCCATCCGCATTGGGCGAGTCAGGATTCCCCCCATCCGCATTGGGCGAGTCAGGATTCCCCCCATCCGCATTGGGCGAGTCAGGATTCCCCCCATCCGCATTGGGCGAGTCAGGATTCCCCCCATCCGCATTGGGCGAGTCAGGATTCCCCCCATCCGCATTGGGCGAGTCAGGATTCCCCCCATCCGCATTGGGCGAGTCAGGATTCCCCCCATCCGCATTGGGCGAGTCAGGATTCCCCCCATCCGCATTGGGCGAGTCAGGATTCCCCCCATCCGCATTGGGCGAGTCAGGATTCCCCCCATCCGCATTGGGCGAGTCAGGATTCCCCCCATCCGCATTGGGCGAGTCAGGATTCCCCCCATCCGCATTGGGCGAGTCAGGATTCCCCCCATCCGCATTGGGCGAGTCAGGATTCCCCCCATCCGCATTGGGCGAGTCAGGATTCCCCCCATCCGCATTGGGCGAGTCAGGATTCCCCCCATCCGCATTGGGCGAGTCAGGATTCCCCCCATCCGCATTGGGCGAGTCAGGATTCCCCCCATCCGCATTGGGCGAGTCAGGATTCCCCCCATCCGCATTGGGCGAGTCAGGATTCCCCCCATCCGCATTGGGCGAGTCAGGATTCCCCCCATCCGCATTGGGCGAGTCAGGATTCCCCCCATCCGCATTGGGCGAGTCAGGATTCCCCCCATCCGCATTGGGCGAGTCAGGATTCCCCCCATCCGCATTGGGCGAGTCAGGATTCCCCCCATCCGCATTGGGCGAGTCAGGATTCCCCCATCCGCATTGGGCGAGTCAGGATTCCCCCATCCGCATTGGGCGAGTCAGGATTCCCCCATCCGCATTGGGCGAGTCAGGATTCCCCCATCCACAATGTGTGTGTGAACCGGCAAATTGATTCAGTTTTTTTTTGTTCACCCTGCCGTTTACATGAAAAGAAAAAAAAACAAAAAAAAAAAACCAAACAGACTCATGTATGGGCTGCCTTATTCTTTAAGACCCAACTGAACTTTGAGTTTGTTTCCTTTAGAAAAGCAGCCACAGAGTAGAAAAGCCTCTCCTCCTGCCAGCATGCTGCAGGAGAAGGATCCTCGCTCTTTGTGCAGAAGCATTGGTCTCTCTGCAGCGGCTAGTCACACCCCCTGAGAGCTGGAACTCTCCAATCAGCTGGGAGAATGAGCTTTTCTGAGTTCTAGCTCAGTGGAGGTTGGCTCTGAGGAAAAGGCAAGTCCTTGAAACGCGTGAGCCTGCTGTATTGTTGAATTGCATCTGTTGTGTGACACATTTTAGCGTGGATCTTAAAGCTGCTGCCTATTTATGCTGTAACATTTGCGTTTAATTGTGAGTATGATACTTACCGTTTTTACTTATTAAAGAATTGTATAAAAGGATGTTGTCTTTTTTCGTTGTTTCAGCAGAGAGAATGTCTGACCTCTACTGAGATACCACTGCTTCCACACAAAGAGCAAGGGTCCTTCTTTGCAGCATGCTGGCCGGAGAGAGGCTTTTCTACTGGTTGTGGCTGCTTTAAAAAAAAGGGGGAGCTCTAAGAGCTTCAATGCACCTGAAAATTATTTAGTTGCTTTAAATTGAAAGTTTAGTTAGGCATTAAAGTGACTTTGTTGCCATGTTAAAAGTGATTGTAAAGTCTCGTCATAAAAATAACAAACATGTTATACTTACCTGCTCTGTTGCAGTGGAATTACACAGAGCAGCCAGGATCCTCCTCTTCTCAGGTCCCTCTTCTGTGATCCTGGCCCCTCCCCTCCTGTTCATTGCCCCTACAGCAATCATCTTGCTATGGGGGCACCTGAGCCAAGCCACATCTCCCTGTGTCCATTGAAGCACAAAGTCCCTCCCCAGCTCGCCCCCTCTCTCCCCTGATCGGCTAGCTGACTTTGATTGACAGCAGCGGCAGCCAATGGCGCTGCTGCTGTGTCTCAGCCAATCGGGAGGGAGTATCTCGGATGACTGAGACACTCGTTGACATTGCTGGACAGAGAGGGGCCTCAGGTAAGTGTTAGGGGGGCTGCTGCACACAGAAGGCTTTTTCTCTTAATGCATAGAATGCATTAAGGTAAAAAAAAACCTTCTTACTTTACAATCCCTTTAAACATTTTTAAAAAAGGGTCCCTGCAAAAGAATATTAGCAACACTTGTCCTGCCACCTGTGCCTCGAAACTTCCTTCTCTTGAAAAGTTAAAACAGGGTAAAGAATCTCCAGCATCCGACAACACTTCTGGGTGTATCAGATGCCCGATTCCCCACTGTGTAAACCAATGGGGGTCATGCGGCCATAATAAACTTGGCTGGAGTTATAAACCAAACCTATAATTGCTTAGTACAGAAGCCCCATATGAGCCCCCCTCCCCGGTCTGCACAATAATAGCATGCAAATACATTCAGGCAAACGTTACCATAACTCAGATTACAGAGAAATGCACTAAATGTTTCCTTTAAGAGAGCAAAGTACCTACCTTTTGTCCCATTTGGGAAAACAGCAGAGCTGACGGCTATGTGGCCTTTCAGAACATATGTGAAACATTCCTATAGACAAACATAAGAAAAAACTGCGATCAAAGAAAAGCAGGGAGAGCAGGGAAATCTACCATAAACATGGGCAGAAAGGAACAATCTGTGTACCCAATAAGGAGCACACAGCTGTCAATAAACTCTTCCGCCATCACTGTGAGAGGAGGATATCCCTTACCTTCTCGTATTCCGACGGAGTACCAAAATGCATTGTTCTGGTCACATCTGTCGTACCGTCCCTAATAATCAACAAAGTCAGAGGTAAACAAAATGGGGGGGGGGGGGAAAATATATATATATATATATATATATATATATATATATATATATATATATATATATATATATATATATATATATATATATATATATATATATATATATATATATATATTTATTTATACACACACATACATAGATATACATACACACACAATGGTTTTGCACAAGAGCAGCACTGATCTTCCATGACCCCATTCCGGTTTTTTTTAGGTTTTTTTTTTGCCGGCAATTTATTTGATATTTTTACATGTAGCTGTCAGCGGGGAAGCCCGTTGCCAGCTGAAGACTCATTGGTTAAGGTCGCAGCGGCCGGCTTCCCAGTCCCCCACTATATACAGCGTTTAAACAGAAAAATAAAAGGATGCAAAATACATCAAAAATCGCATTACAAACAACACTTGCATTTCTGATGTGATTCCATTAAACTCTATTAAAGTCTATTAGACGCAAAACGCATAAAAAAGTTCCCGACCTTATCCAAAAACGCACTGGCTGCAAAGCAAATAGATGTGCATGTGTACCTCAGGAAACCATGGTAAATAGACTGTAGTGCATTTCAGCAAACTGCAAAACGCACTAAAAAAACGCATAGGTGTGACCCTAGGGTAAAAGTGGAGTGCTCACAAACTGGTGCAGCTATGTATGGTAGCCAATCAGCTTCTAAGTTCAGCTTCTTCAGTTAACTACTTGACCTCCAGAAGATTTACCCCCCTTCATGACCAGGTCATTTTTTGCGACACGGCACTGCGTTACTTTAATTGACAATTGCGCAGTCATGTGACGCTGTATCCAACTAAAATATATGTCCTTTTTTTCCCCCACAAATAGAGCTTTCTTTTCATTTGATCACCTCTGCTATTTTTTATTTTTTGCACTATAAACAAAAAAAAAAAAAAAAAAAGACAATTTTGAGAAAAAAAAGCAAACAGTGCTTTTTACTTTCTGCCATAAAACATATCTATTTGAAAAAAAATAAATAAATAAATAAAAAATTTCTTCAGAGATTTAGGTCAATATGTATTCTGCTATATACAGTATTTTTGGAAATAAAATCCTAATAACCGTATATTGATTTGTTTGCGCAAACGTTACAGCGTCTACAAACTATGGGATTTAAAAAAATAAATAAAATTTTACTAGTAATGGCAGCGATCAGTGACTTATAACGGGACAATATTGCGGTGGACAATCGGACACTAACCGACACTTTTTTGGGAACCAGTGACACTAATACAGTGATCAGTGCTAAAAATGTGCACTGTCAGTGTACTAATGACACTGGCTGGGAAGAATTAAACATCAGAGGCAATCAAAGGGTTACACGTGTGCCTAGCTGGTGTTCTCTCACTGTGGGGGAGGTGCTTGTACTAGGGAAAGACATGGATTTATGTACCTGCTTTGCAGAGACACAGGATCCAGGTCTTCCCTCCTGACCGAACTGCAATCTGCCTTGTTTATATAGGCAGACTGCGGTTCTGCCTGTGTACCAAATGATTGGCAGGTGGCGGCAGACATCGGGTCCGCGGTACCCGCCCTTCGGGCTCCTGCTGTGAATAAACACAGCGGGGGCGAGCCGCCAGTGGTGCACACTCACCGCTACCCGGAAGTGCAGGATCACACACACACACACACACACATATATGTGATCCTGCACACAGCAGCCACCCTGTAGCAAGAAAAAAAAAAAAAAAAAACCTGGAAGCCTTTCCAGTTTTAGTAAATCAACCCCCATGTCTTTATAGAGCTGGCTTTGTACACAGGGGCAGTCATGCTGGAGCAGAAAAGTCTTCACTCAAGTGTTACCACAAGGTTAGAAGAGGTCAATTTTGTAAAATGTCTTTGTATGGCGTAGCACTAACAGTTCCCTTCACTGGAAATACCTCAAATCAATCATTTGGAGGGGGGTCCCCGTACTTTTGGCCATATGGGTAGATGTGATGGTCAGGTGTCAAACATTTGGCCTTATAGTGTATTTTTTTTAGGATGCTAACCCCATCAAAGCATCTAACAAAAACCTGTAGAAACATAAAAACATCCTCTTACTTGTACTGGGCACCAGAATCCAATAGGAAAACTTCATTCACACCCAATTTTCTGTTTGTCTCAGCATCCGGTCTAAACGAAAAAAAATATATATATAGAAATTAGTTATATATTATTAATACACAGGATTTATATAGCGCCAACAGTCTGCACAGCACTTTAAAATACAAAGGGAGACATGAGGGTGAGGCGGCCCTGTCCGTGAGAGCTTACATTTTAAAATGAAGCACTGAGATCAGTGTATAATAAAGGTTTTTACTTGTTGCTACTCTTTAGAAATGCTGCTGAGAAACAAATTCAGTAAATGACACACTAGCAGCCTATCTGTCCAATTCAGATCTGACTTTAAAAGCTACAGAGCCACTTTTACCGACAACAAAGCTGTAACTCAAACTTAGGATGAAAACCTACATTCCTGGTAAAATAGGGAGAGCAAGAACCCTTTGCTTGGACTGCAACAGGAACAAAAGCCTATTGATCTCCGAAAGCCCCTGTGAAGACGTGTTTTTGGACGAAATGCGTAGGGCAGAGCTAAAGCAATTAAGTCATCATGCCTACCAGGGTGTATGCTGTGTTCATTTGCTTATATGCGAGAACATATCTTGTTTTACATAGTCAGGTTCAAAAAAAAGACACAATTCCATCTAGTTCAAACAAAAAAAAAAAAAAAACAACATCCCATATACACTATTCTATACCCACAGTTGATCCAGAGAAGGTGAAAAACCACATCAAAGCAGGATCCAATTTGCTACAGCAGGGGAAAAAAATTCCTTCCTGATCCCCCGAGAGGCAATCAGATTTTCCCTGCATCAACTTTACCTATAAAATGTCAGTACCCAGTTATATTATGTACATTTAGGAAAGAATTCAGGCCTTTTTTAAAGCAGTCTACTGAGTTTGCCAGAACCACCTCTGGAGGGAGTCTATTCCACATTTTCACAGCTCTTACTGTGAAGAAACCTTTCTGTATTTGGAGATGAAATCTCTTTTCCTCTAGGTGTAAAGAGTGCCCCTTGTCCTCTGAGATGACCTTAAAGTGAATAACTAAGTTCACTATATGGACCACTTATGTATTTATACATGGTGATCATATCCCCCCTTAATCTTCTCAAGAGGGAATAGATTCAGTTCCTCTAATCTTTCCTCAAAGCTGAGCTCCCCCATGCCGCTTATCAGTTTGGTTGCCCTTCTCTGCACTTTCTCCAGTTCCCCGATTTATCCTTTTTGAGGAACTGGTGCCCAAAACTGAACTGCATATTCCAGATGAGGCCTTACCAATGATTTGAGAGGGGTAGAGAAGGAAGCGCCACCTGAGTGTAGTATTAACACATGATGTTTAATGACACCAGGTAAAAAACACACTTACAGGATAAAAACATATAAAAGGCTCATCTGTATAGGTATGTGGTCCTCGGTGTTCCCTCAGATCCTGTGGTGGTGACGCTGCAGGGATGCTGGGCTGCAGAAGGTGGATTACCAGCCGGGAGCTCCTTCTGTGGCCATCAGGAAGAGACTAGGGGCCGGCGTGGAGCGCACGTGAAGCGTTATTGAAGGAGCAGTGGCTCCGAGCGCGTAGCCTTCTCTCAACCTCTCTGCTAGCCCTCCTCCCTGGACGATCCCTCCCCTGGATACTGAACCCAGAAGCAGACGTACGACCTGTGACGTCATGCACGCTTCACGCGCGCTCCACGCCGGCCCCTAGTCTCTTCCTGATGGCCACAGAAGGAGCTCCCGGCTGGTAATCCACCTTCTGCAGCCCAGCATCCCTGCAGCGTCACCACCACAGGATCAGAGGGAACACCGAGGACCACATACCTATACAGATGAGCCTTTTATATATTTTTATCCTGTAAGTGTGTTTTTACCTGGTGTCATTAAACATCATTTGTTAATACTACACTCAGGTGGCGCTTCCTTCTCTACTCCTCTCTCATCCATCACAGAGCCAGCTCTCTGAGGAAACAGCAGCCGCCTAGCCTACCAGCCTACTTTAACCATTACATTACCGGTTACCACTTAACCCTTGAACTTCCAGCCTGTCCCCTATGGACTAAGTTGCTCAGCCCTTTATATCTCCTGTTATATATGGACTTGTGTGTTTGCGCTTACAGTTACCAATACTCTGCTTACCAATGATTTGTACAGGGGGGCAAAATTATCTCTCTCTCTGGAGTCCATACCTCTCTTAATACAAGAAAGGACTTTGCTCGCTTTGGAAACCGCAGCTTGGCATTGCATGCTATTATTGAGCTTATGATCTACTAAAAACCCCCAGATCCTTCTCCACCATTGATTCCCCAGTTGTACTCCCCCTAGTATGTATGATTCATGCATATTCTTAGCCCCCAATAATAAATGGTGTTTTAATATACTGCACTATAGCAATTCCCCTTCCCCTTTCCTTTGTATAATTGGTTAATACTCTGACTGGCAATCTATGCTAAACTGAACCTGGAGCTGTGTGAACGCACAAAAAAAAGCTGTGTTTTGAGATTTGCACTTTCAGTAATATTAATTTGAAATGTTATTCACTGAAAGTAACAGCGCCACACGTTTTTGTATTAAAAACCTTCGCATGACAACACCCACTTTTATGTTATGGGACATAAAACTAGCCATTGCATGCACAGCAGTTCTATTCCTCATCTAAGTAGAAAAGGAAAGATGGCGCAAAGATATGATGGGGACGCCGGGGGGGGCAGGGCCAAGTCCTTTATTCGGCCTATGGACGCCAAATGCTGGACTCGGGAGAGCGCCCGTAAGGTAACCCCCTCGGGAGAGTGCTTCTCTAAGGGGGTTATCTAATGCGGGGAGGAGCCGCAAGAACCACCGAGGGACCCCAGAAATGGATGATTGGGGCGACTCTGTGCAAAACGAGCTGCACAGGAGGGAAGTATGACATGTTTGTTATTAAAAAAAAATTAAAAAACGATCCTTTAGTATCACTTTAAGGTCTGGGGAGTTTCCTGGTCATGGACCCAAAATTTCAAGGTTTTGCTCCCCAAACCACTTATCTATCACTTTTGCCTTATGGCAAGGTGCTCCATCCTGCTGGAAAAGGCATTGTTCCTCACCAAACTGTTCTTGGATGGTTGGGAGAAGTTGCTCTCAGAGGATGTTTTTGTACCATTCTTCACTCATGGCTGTGTTCTTAGGCAAAAATTGTGAGTGAGCCCACTCCCTTGGCTGAGAAGCAACCCCACACATGAATGGTCTCGGGATGCTTTACTGTTGGCATGACACAGGACTGATGGCAGCACTCACCTTTTCTTCTCCGGACAAGGCATTTTCCGGATGCCCCAAACAACCGGAAAGGGGAGTCATCAGAGAAGATGACTTTACCCCAGTCCTCAGCAGTCCAATCCCTGTAACTTTTGCAGAATATCAGTCTGTCCCTGATGTTTTTCCTGGGAGAAGTGCCCTTTATGACACCAGGCCACCCTCCAAAATTTTTCTCCTCACTGTGCGTGCAGATGCCCTCACACCTGCCCGCTGCCATTCCTGAGCAAGCTCTGCACTGGTGGTGCCCCACTCCCGCTGCTGAATCAACTTGTAGGAGACGGTCCTGGTGCTTGCTGGACTTTCTTGGGCGCCCTGAAGCCTTCTTCACAAATGCAGTGGAAATTCTTTGATGGGATCAAGTTCATTTTTCATGACAAAGAGGGACTTTGAAATTAATTGCAATTCATCTGATCACTCTTCATAACATTCTGGAGTATATGCAAATTGCCATCATAAAAACTGAGGCAGCAGACTTTGTGAAAATAATTTGTGTGTCACTCTCAAAACTTTTGGCCACGGCTAGATATAGATGGCAAAAATAGGATTTTTTATAACAGCTTACCTGTAAAAATCGTTTTCTTTCGATGGACATCACGGGACACAGAGCCACAGTAATTACTGATGGGTTATATAGGTATCACTAGGTGATTGGACACTGGTCACACCCTAATCAGGAAGTTCAACCCCCTATATAATCCCTCCCCTTCCAGGGATACCTCAGTTTTGTAGCAAAGCAATATAAGTGTATTAGAAGAGGGGCGGGACCTCTGTGTCCCGTGATGTCCATCGAAAGAAAAGGATTTTACAGGTAAGCTGTTATAAAAAATCCTATTTTCTTTCTCGGACATCACGGGACACAGAGCCACAGTAATTACTGATGGGATGTCCCAAAGCAATGCCAACTGAGGGGGGGGAAATCACAACCCAGTAGGGTGCTATCAGACCTGAGGACCCTGTACCGCTGTCTGCAGCACACTACGCCCAAAGGCGATATCCTCATGCCTTCTCACATCCACCTGATAGAATCTGGTGAATGTATGAATTGAAGACCAGGTTGCAGCCTTGCAGATTTGAGCCATAGAGGCCTGGTGATGCACTGCCCAAGAAGCACCAATAGCCCTTGTGGAATGTGCCTTGATCTGAAACGGAGGAACCTTCCGTTTCAAACCGTAAGCTTGAATAATTAATAGTCGCTTTTGACGCTGCCTGTCCTCTATTGGGACCCTCTGGCAGCACGAACAAGACACCCGTCTTGCGAATCTGAGCAGTTGCCTCCAGATAGGTCTTGACTGCTCTTACTACATCCAAAGAATGTAGTGACCTTTCTTCCGAAGAACAAGGTTCTGGAAAAAAGGAAGGCAGAACAATGTCTTGGTTTAGATGAAAATCTGAAACCACCTTCGGTAAAAAAATCGGATGAGGGCGCAGTACCACTCTATCCTTGTGTATAATCAAGTAAGGCTCTTTACAGGAAAGAGCTGCTGCTATTTCTGATACTCTTCTAGCAGAAGAGATGGCTACCAGAAAAATTAGCTTCCTCGTCAGCAAGACCAAAGGAATCTGACGTATTGGTTCAAAAGGCTGTTTCTGTAACACCGATAGAACCAAGTTCAAGTCCCAGGGGTTTAGGGGCGCTTTACCTGGAGGATTAAGACGCATCACCCCCTGCATGAAGTTTTGGACCAGAGAATGCGAAGCAAGCGGCCATTGAAACAACACTGATAAGGCCGAGACCTGGCCCTTGATGGTACTCAAGGCCAGCTTCATCTCTAATCCTAATTGTAGAAAATCAAGAATTCTACCTATGACATATTTCCTGGGATGCCAACCCCCTGGATTCACACCAGGATACATAAGCTTTCCAGACTCTATGATAAATCATTCTGGAAGCTGGCTTCCTTGCATTGATCAAGGTAGATATGACAGGACCTGAAAGCCCACGACTTTTCAGAACGTGGGTCTCAAAAGCCAACCCGTCAAATCTAGCGTTTGTAAGGCAGGCTGGAACACTGGACCTTGAGATAACAAGTCTGGGCGTAGCGGTAGGGTCCACCGGGAACCCACCGTCATCCCTGCTATTTCTGCCTACCAAGTTCTTCTGGGCCAAACGGGGGCCACCAGAAGTGCCGACTTCCTTTCTTGCCTGAGCCTGCGAAGGAGCCGTGGCAGTAACAGAATAGGAGAGAATGCATAAATCGGTGAGAGCCGATGCCACGGAATCACCAACGCATCCGTCCTGCCTGCAAGAGGATCCCAGGCAACCAGTAGGAAGGATTTCCCCTTCTGCAGGTTTTTAGGTATGAGCCACCAACTGAGGCTCTGACGCACCGCCTGCGACAGGTGCATTGGAAAGTCTAATGCTTGAATCTTCTTGTTCCAGGCCGACAGAATACTGTGTTGCAGCAGTCCTGACTGGAACTGAGCATAGGGAATTGCTTCGAATGAAGACACCATCTTCCCCAGCAGCCTCATACAAAGGCGGACAGAAGGACCCTTCTTGGTCCTGACAGTCAGAATCAGCTCCCTTAGAGCAGTGATCTCTGCTTGCAGACACTTCTGCTGAGCAGGAAAAATGGGCACAGGTAGGCCTGCATCTCTGATGCCTATTAATGTCAAAAATTCTCCTCCCTGCAGGGTGGAGACTACTGTCCGAATTGATTCCAAACGAAAGGACTGCATCCTTAGGAATCGATTCAGATCTCTTAAATCCAAAATGGGTCTGACATCCCCATTTGGTTTTTGGACCATAAAAGGATTGGAATAGAGCCTCAATCCTTAATCCTTTGTGGGAACCCCCACAATGACCTCTTGCGACAAAAGTCGCTCTATCGCTAGAAGGAGCGACTGCTTCTTTTCTGGTTCTCTGGGAACACCTGATCTGAGGAAACGAGGAGAGGGAAATTCTTGAAACTCCAGTCTGTACCCTAAGGTTACCGTGGAGATTACCCATCTGTCCTGGAAGTCCTCCTGCCAGGGCCCTGAGAGCTGCAGCAGTCTCCCCCCCCCCCCCCCACTCCAGCGAGCGGAGCGCCCCTTCGTGAAGAGGTCTTAGTGTCTTGTCTAGAAGACTTCTTCCCCCAGGACTTCTTGCGTCCCTGGGGTTGACTCTTGTTTCTTGCCCCAGACGGAGGAGACCGTTGTGACTGCCTGGAGGCTGATGCCCCTGGCGCTGGGGAAAGAGTCCGTTTAAAAGAGGGACGCTTACTCTTCTTCTTATCAGGTAAGAGAGTGCTTTTCCCACAAGAGATCCTCTTGATATAGTTATCCAAGTCCTCTCCAAACAACCTTTCACCACGAAAGGGAAACCCAGCCAGGAGCTTCTTACATGGTGCTTCGGCTGACCAGTTCTTCAACCATAAGATTCTACGTATATGCACCAACCCAAGCGAAAGGCGAGAGGTTTGCACGATAGAATCTCTGATGGCGTCAACAACATAACATAAAGCCGCAGGAAGGTTAGCCAACCCCTGGGCCTGCTGTTCGGGTAATACTTTGATGACCTGTTTAACATGGTCTCTTAAGTATTGATAGACTCCAATCGCTGCAGTTTGGGCCACTGATCCTGTTAAGGAAAAAACATCTTTCAATAAGAATTCCATCCTTTTATCCACAGGATCCTTGAGCATCTGAGCATTGTCTACAGGACAAGTCAGACTACTATTTATTGAGGAAATGGCCGCATCAATGGGCGGCATTCCCCACCTCTTAATAAATTTTTCTTCCATAGGATAAAGTGTAGAAAACTTTTTCGGTGGAAGAAATCGCTTATCTGGGTGATCCCACTCAGAATAAAGGAGCTTTTCAAGTAAATTATGAACAGGAAAAGCATGTGCTGCTTGGAAAGGTTTCAGTGACCCCAAAGCAGAAGAGGATTCTGTAGCAGTTTCAGGTAGGGGCAACTTAAATGTGGATCGGACCAATCCAGTAAGGATCTGCACTAAGACTTTCTCCTCTTGGGAAGTCGCAGAGGGTCCCTCTCCACCTGATTCCTCCGAAGAGGAATAATCCGTCCCATCCCGATCCTCTGAAAGGGATTCATCTCCTTTATCCCAGAGCTCCTCTGTCTGAGGGTCTTGGGGAACAGAGGAAGGCCTAGTGCGTTTTCTTCCACTGAGAGAAGATGTAATCACGGACATTAGTCTTTCCTCTAATCCAGTAATGGTTGAGGAAAAAACCTCTTGTGTAATGTACACAGGGGCTGAAGTGCCGGAAGCAGGTGTAGCCCCTAACCCCAATGGCTCTCCCTGTCCAGCCGCCCCTGGTCCCTCAGGAGGGGAGGGTGTAGCAGACAGGGGGTCCTCAGAACCTTAACGAGATCCCCTAGTGTCTCTGGTTCTTGGGGTGCTTGAACCTCTTCTACCCTTAGTGCAAAGCAACAAGGTGTGAGGCATCAAAAAATGAACACTGACTGCTGAGCGATGTAGTCTGCCAAAAGCCTTGCTACCAAATGCCCAGTCCGGTGTTCCTTAGTAAATGCAGCCTAGGGGAATGCCTGTGTCCCACCTTACATGCGACTGTCAGCTCTGTGTCCCTCCAAGGCTCAGAGCACCTGTAAAGTGTGCTTAAAATAGCCATGCTTTCTGGCACTGTGGGGGTCTGAGCACGCTGGCGCTGTGCTGAAGCCCCCCTCCCCGCCCCCCCCCCCTCGTTTTTTGAAAAACGAGCGCTTCCCGCGCGAGCCGACCCTTCATGACAAGCCTGAAGGAAGGCTGGGGGTGGGGGAATAAGGAGGAGGCCGGCAGTGATGGGCCCTGCATTGCAATGGCGGCTTCAGCGGTGGCGGCGGCAGCGGCTGTGACAGTGCGGTCTAACCCGCCTTACAGCATACCTAAGCCTCTCCCTAGCCTGGGGGGGAACATCCCAGCTGAGAAAACCCCCCACCATCTTACCTTGGAGCCAGTGGGAGAGCCTGTGCAGCGAACGCTGAGACAGAATCAAGCATGAGAAGGTTAGTGCTCTTGGCTGCCCCCGGTGGTCACAATAGGCATAGCATGCATTTACCTTAAGTCCTCATGCACACGGACGTTTTTACAGCTGCTTTTTTGAGCTTTTTTTGCAGCTTAAAAAGGCCTGTCTATGTTAGTCTATGGCTTCATGCCCACCTAGGCATTTTTGAGCTGCAAGTGGCATAGGCGTTTTTAAGCTGTAAAAAAAACCCAGGACCAGTGGGTTCTGAGAGACGTTTTTCAGCTGTAAAAACGCTCTAACGCTGAAAAATGCTCAAAAACGTCATTCACCAACGTTTTTTTGCGTTTTTAATCTATTGAAAAAAATAAAAAATAAAAAATTTGAAAAAAAAAAAAAAAAAAACGCTAAAAAAAGCTAACGCGGAAAAACGCTCAAAAACACTAAAAAAACGCTATTGCAAAAACGCTGAAAAAAGCTGAAAAAAGTTTAAAAAAATCACTGCAACGATACTGGCGTTTTCATAACGTTATTTTAACAGCCTGTGTGCATGAGGGCTAAAGGAGAAAAGCCACTAGAATTCAAAAATTCTGTGGAATCTCCTCTTACCTTATCCAGCCGCAGGGTTCAGTTTACACAGACCCAATCTTCACCTCTCATGGTGGGCTCAGTTTGTGAAAACCGTCAGAGACTGGGGCCCCCTACGAGTAAGGGGATCCTTCAGTTCTGGCCCTGTAAAGCACCTCGCCAGAAATTAGAAAGTTTAAAGCCATTTTCTGATCTGCGGGGTCCAGCTCTCTAAAAAGAGAAGCGTTACAGGTAAAACCTCGTTTCTTCGGACACGAGGCCCGGGTACCATCCAATTCGGCCATGAAAGACACTTTGAATGGATCCGGTTCGCCTGGCTTGCCCCAGTATAGGATCTAGGATATTCCCTTTGGAGCTTCAGCACAGGACATCTTTGCACATCCAACACCTAAGACACTGGCGTAAAAACTGAGGTATCCCTGGAAGGGGAGGGATTATATAGGGGGTTGAACTTCCTGATAGGGTGTGCCAGTGTCCAATACCTAGTGATACCTATATAACCCATCAGTAATTACTGTGGCTCTGTGTCCCGTGATGTCCGAGAAAGAAAAGTAGATCCTATAGAAGTCAATTACACATTTTCACAGCTCTTACTGTGAAGAATCCTTTCCGAGTGGTTAGGTGGTGCCTATCTCAAAGACCCCCTATCAAATCAGGCTGAAGAGCAGTTTAACTAGATCATTGTACTCCTATATGATAGTTTCTAAATCAGTGTTCCTCAACCGCTACCTACCAGGCAAGCACACTAACTAAACAATCAGCACCAGCTCTGCAGAGACTAACAGCTTTAGCGGTCAAGCTGCAGTCCTACAAGTGGGAATTAGTAAGTATCCATAAAAGGCAGACACACATAAATGATAACTACAGGCTCCTGCAAAGACTGACTGCTGTCAAGCCACAGCCCAGCAGATAGGAGCTGCAGCAGAGCAGGACCCAGGACGCCACTCAACAGGAGCTGCAGCATAGACCTCTTACCTCTGCAGGAGTTGCTGGCACCCTAGAACAGCAGCAGGCATGTTGTAATTATAACGGGTAATCCAAGGAGCTGCTCAGGGGTGAAGCACTGAAATAGGGGACTTTGCTGTGAAGTTGAGTTGGTAGGGATTAAATCCATGGTGTTGGTATGGGGGAATCCTGAAGAAAGGTATTGAAGGGGGAAGATGCTACCGGGTGTTAGTCTCTTTGCCCAATTTGAAATTCATTTTACTGTATTTTTTTTACTGTTGGGGCATAGCAGAAGCTTTTATTTATTTAATTTTTTTAAAAGGTATCTACCAGGACCTACTATCACAAATGTTGAAAAACACTGACCTAAAGCACCCCCTTCCCCTCTTACCCCAGCAGTATATTTTTTATTTTCTACTTACCTTTTTATGACATCCTCTGGCTTGTCATGCGCTGCTGCTCTGAATCCGGTTCAGTTTTCTCCCGTGGTTGGCCGTTCCAGGATGATACAATGACAATACTAATGCAGATAGTAACCAATTTAAAGTAGAAACCCAGGCTATGCTGAACAAATCTTGAAAACTCTCCCTCCCCCTTCCTAACAACTATGCTGACTAACCTGTGTAAGAAAAATGCTTATACTTACCTATTTTCAGGCCGCTCTTGTCTGGTCATGTGATCCCAAATTTCAGCCAGTGGCTGCAGGGGAGAGGAAGGAGCACTCGACAATGGCTGGTAATGTCCAGGATTGGTGACGTCACCCATAGGCTCCTATCACTCATTTGATGTCAGTGCTCCCTCCTCTCCCCTGCAGTCTCTGCCGACTGACACAGGAGAGCCGGACAACATTATCAAGCCAGAGAAGCATGTAAATAGGTAAGTATATACATCTTTCTTAAACATCTTAGTCAGCATAGGTATTAAGAGGGGCGAGGGAGCATTTTTCAAGATTAGCTAGGTATAGTCTGGAATACCACTTTTGGCAACTCAGCAACTTACTAACTCACAGCAGAATCCCCTCTCCTTTCAGTGCATCACCCCTGAGCTGCTCCTTGAATTTCCGCTCTCTGCAACAGAACACCAAGTGTACAGGACACCCTGGTGTTGAAACAGTGGTGTAGTGGGTAGCACTTTCGCCTAGCAGCAAGGAAGGTCGCTGGTTCGAATCCCAACCACGACACTACCTGCCTGGAGTTTGCATGTTCTCCCTGTGCCTGCGTGAGTTTCCTCCCACACTCCAAAGACATGCTGGTAGGTTAATTGGATCCTGTCTAAATTGTCTCTAGTATGTATGAATGTGAGATAGGGACCTTAGATTGTAAGCTCCTTGAGGGTAGGGACTGATGTGAATGTACAATGTATAAGTAAAGCGCTGCGTAAATTGTCAGTCCTATATAAGTACCTGAAATAAATAAATACCTTAGATGGTGGGGTCACAATGCCCTGCATCAGTATGTCCCCAGTCTTCCAGGGTGAGTGATGTTGAGTGTCATTCAACCTGGAAGACTGAGGACATCTTGTGGTTTAAAACAGGTACTGCATGGGGAGAAATTCCAATTAAAGCAAAGTATCATAGCTGCCAAATCTATTTTCTTTAATAACCCCAGGAGGACATAAAAAAAAATAAAAAAATAAAAAATGTATACTCTGAAAAGAAGGTAGGTCATATAAAAATAGGACTGAATGGTTTCTTACAGCTAATGGTATCCACAGGTATTGGAACTAAAGAATAAAAAGGAGAACCTTTTGATCTAGTGCTTTAATCTCACTGTCTTTGTGTGGTGTGAAAAAAAAAAAAAATATTCCTCCCTGACAAGAGGTACAATTAGTCCCAGTAGCACAAGGGATTTTTTTCCGCTTTCTGCTCAACCAAAAACTGCTACCATTTATCTTTATAAACTTTGCCTCTTATTAACCCCTACAGTACAAAGGTAAAATAATTCTTAATGCCTGTGTTACAATATGGGGTTTATTTACTAATACCGGAGAGTGCAAAATCTGGTGCAGCTCTGCATAGACACCAATCAGCTTCCAGTGGTTTTTTGGTTAAAGCTTAAAGCGCCGCTCAACCCAAAAAGGGGAAGCTCTGCTTGTTTGCACCCCCCCCCCCCCCTCCACTGCCACATTTGGCTTTTTTTTTTTTAAGATGTGAGCAGGTGCCTGCTCCCACGTCCGGGTAAGATCTACAAGCATTTCAGGTCCCTCCTGCCGCCTTCTGGGACACACACAGGTCCCACAAGACAGCAGGGCCATATAGAAAGCACAGGGCGACTGTGTTGGGTGAGCACTGAGCTGCGCGCTCCCAGCACAAACAGAGCAGTGCACATAAGTAGCCCTATGGAAGACGACCCACTTCATTGAGGCCGCATATGTGCATACACTCGGCAGGAAGGGGTTAACCAAGATAACCCTGTAAATATAAAGAAATCTTTACCCAACAATAAATAAAAAAAAACCCACCAGTGTACAGAACATGATATTATGAAAGGATATTTTCAGTTTCCTTTGGGCTGCAGGTGTGGTGTATGTTGTGCTGAGCTGCACTGGCTGCCCATTTATAAGATGGCCTTTGGCAGCACCTGTATTAAATTTAAATTTACAGCATCGTTGACCTCCCTGTGAAAATGCCAGTTGCCTGGCTCCAATACCTTCTGAGCTACTGATCCAGAGCAAGGAAAGCAATGGCAGTTTGTATATTTTCAGTACAGATCTCCCGTAACCATCAAGAAATGGAAGCAAAGCAGATCTTACTTGTAATGAATGATTAAATGGAAGCAAAGCAGATCTTACGTGTAATGAATGATTGCCCCATTCGGTCCCGTACTGGAGATGGTGGGAAAGCTGAGCTCTTTGAAGTCATGTTGTTGGCTAAAACACAAAAAAAAAAAAAAAAAAGCGTAACATTCTTCTCTCTGCTGTGATAACAATATATACCCATTACATAAAATAAAAAAAGAAATTACTAAAACTTTATAAAACATGGATTTTATTTTCACAGAATTTACCAAATGTGTAATAAGTTAGTCCATATTAACCCCTTCTCACCCAGCCCCACTTTAACCACTTATCCCCCTTCATGACCAGGCCATTTTTTGCGATACGGCACTGCGTTACTTTAACGGACAATTGCACGGTCGTGCGACGTTGAACCCAAATAAAATGTATGTATTTTTTTCCCCACAAATAGAGCTTTCTTTTGGTGGTATTTGATCACCACTGCATTTTTTCTTTTTTGCGCTATAAACAAAAAAAGAGCGATCATTTTGAAAAAGAAAACATTTTTTTGTTGTGTTTCTTTTCTGCTATAAAACACATCCAAAACATAAAAAAAAAAAAAAAAAAAATCACATTTCTTCATAAATTTAGGCCAACATGTATTCTGCTGCATATTTTTGGTAACAAAAGAATCCCTATAAGTATATATTGATTACGCAAACTATATAGCGTCTACAACTATGGTATATTTTTATGGATTTTTTAAATTTTTTTAAATAATGGTTTCGATTAGCAACTCATAGCAGGACTTTTGACACTTTGTGGGAACCAGTGACACTAAGGCCCCTTTCACACCTGTGCAACTTATCCTGCGACTTGACATTGCTTCAAGTCACGTCAAAGTCGTGGCAAAGTTGTATCAAAGTTGAGCAACTTTCAGGTCATACAAGTGTTAAAGGGGCATAATACAGTGATCAGTGCTATATGCACTGTCCATCACTTACCCCCATCAGAACGGAGATCTCCCTTGTTTACATAGGCAGATCTCTGTTCTCTGTGTTTTACCGAGAATTGGCAGGTGCCAGCGGACAGCCAGTGCCCAGCACCCGCAGATCAGCTTCTGTTGTGATTTTTCACAGCAGAAAAAGCCTGCTGGCGGCACGTGATCCTGCATAGGAGGGCCGCCCTGTATCAGTATATCTGCTATGGGGCAGTCCGGAACTGGCTAAAATAATTAAGTATGATATACCTTCCTATCTATTTACTAATGCTAGCAGCATAAGGATTAAAAATAGTTCAGGCTGATTATGAGAGTGAAGTTCCGCTTTAACCCAATAAAGCAACTTATTTAAACCTGGCTCCTCCCCCCTTATTCTTCCACAATTAGATTTAAAAAATGATTCTTTTTTTTAAAGGGTTTGTAACACTTTTCTGAACTAGGGAAGAATGATGTCGTGTTCTGGATTTCACGCATGTGCAGGATGTGCTGCAGAACTTCAGGACATGACTAAGGCCCCATACACACTATTAGATTTTCTGCAGACTTTTGTCTTCAAATTTACCAAAACCATGTAGTGTGAGGGCCTGCCTGATTGCATACAAATTGAAACTCTTAAGGTTTGGCCTCATATTATATGGTTTTGGTAAATCTGAAGACAAAAATCTGCAGAAAATCTAATAGTGTGTATGGGGTCTAAGACGACACAGGTAAGAGGTCTCAGGGTGTCTGCACATGTGCAGGAACCCCTTCCCCCATGTACAGATGTGCCGCAGGTCTCTTCAAGGTCCCGAAGGCCAGACAGATCCTTTGAGCGCATGCGCAGATAAAAATTGTGGGGAGGTGGGCTAAATTACAGGGGACTGAAGTTCCTCCTCAAGAAGAAATGTAGCTGAGATTATGGGATTTTACCTTCGGAATTCTTCTGCTTTATCCGAAACTCCAATCTCTGTAATACTGTCACTGTGGATCTGTAACGGAAAACAGACATCAACAATAACACAATGATTTCCCATAGAGGAGGGAGGATGATCACATCCCCAGTATTAGTATTCTTACCTCTTTCTCCAGCCAGCAGAACAGCTCACAGAGGGCCACGGCGTCCTTAATCTAAAACACAGACAAGTGATATCCTAATGGCACAAACTAGGCGACAATACCAAAGTTATATGTACAAGAATTCATTAACAGAGACAGACAGACACTTTTTTCTTTTTTTTTTGCTCTCTCTGACTCTAAAAAGGGACTTTATCACTATGTTCCTTCAGCACAAAGTAGAACAATAGTTTAAATTAAAATTATATTTTATTATATTTTATTTATTTATTACAATTACAAATTTCAATAATTATAAAATTTAAATTGTCAAGGGTCTCCAAACTGCAGCCTGCTACACAATTCCATCTGGCCCGCAGTTGATGTCTTCGCTCCGATGGGGACCCTAATGTAAGAGGGAACTCTGACGAGCACTGCAGTAAGGGGGCATTCTGACTTGAGGGACTCTGGAATGGACTCCGATGGGATACTGATGTAAGGGAGACTGTGAAGGGGACCATGATTTAAAGGTTTGTTTTTAAAACAAACATGTTATACGTACCTCCTCTGTGCAGTGGATTTGCACACAGCAGTCCCGATCCTCCTCTTCTCGGGTCCCTCTTTGCTGCTCCTGACCGCTTCCTCCTATCGAGTGCCCCCACAGTCAGCAGCTTCCTATGGGGGCACTGGAGCAGAGTCATAGCTCTGTGTGTCCATTCAGACACGGGACTTTGACCCGGCGCCGCCCCCTCTCTCCCCTGATTGGCTGATCGACTGACAGCCGAGGAGCCAATGGCGCCACTGCTGTGTCTCAGCCAATCAGGAGAAGTGTCCTGGACGGCTTAGACATTCATGGACATCGCTGGAGAAAGATGGGGCTCAGGTAAGTAATTAGGGGCTACACACAAAAGGTTTTTTTTATCTTAAAGTGGATGTAAACCCAAATTTTTATTTTTTTTTATATATATATATCATACTGTAGAGTATAAGATTTCCTATCATTTGAGCCCAGTCTTGCCACACAGAGTTAATCCATCTCTGAGCAATCCTCTTATTGTTCAGTGAGAGAAACTTTGTCAAATACTCCCCCTTGCTGTGAGTGACAGCCTAAGACATGCATGATTTTTTAATTCCCTCCCCCACTCCTTTCTTTAGCAGCTCTGCAAGGATTGGCTGTTCCACACCTCAGCATGATTTGGAATGCTGAAGTCATGTGGTTACTTCCCTTTCTTTTTACTGGATGTTAGAGATCATAGTAGAAGTTCAGCAGAAGTTCAGTTAGAAATACACAGGAGAAAATGCATATTGACAAGGGGAATGTAGAGGTGGGTGGGGAATCTACTGACATCACAACTCCACCCACTGAGCTCCAGACAACAGACCCGCCCACAGAATCTGCAGTTTTTCAGCTCTCATAACAGACAGAGGGGAGACATTTGACAGGTAAAGATACATGCAGGAGGCATGTATATCCTTATAGATAACCACTATGGCAGTAGTTTAGAAAGGATGACATTGGGTTTACATCCACTTTAATGCATAGAATGCATTAAGATAAAAAATCCTTCTACCTTTACAACACCTTTAACCGCTTCAGCCCTGGAAGATTTTACCCCCCTTCCTGACCAGAGCACTTTTTGCGATTCGGCACTGCGTCGCTTTAACTGACAATTGCGCGACATTGCATCCAAACAAAATTGACGTCCTTTTTTCCCCACAAATAGAGCTTTCTTTTGGTGGTATTTGATTACTTCTGCGTTGTTTTTTTTTTTTGCGCTATAAACAAAAAAGGGCGACAGCTTTGAAAAAAAAAAAAAAAAAAAAAACACATTTTTTTTACTTTTTGCTATAATAAATATCCCCCAAAAATATATAAAAAAAATTATTTTTTTCCTCAGTTTAGGCCGATATGTATTCTTCTACATATTTTTGGTAAAAAATAAATAAAATAATACAATCACAATAAGCGTATATTGATTGGTTTGCGCAGTTATAGCGTCTACAAAATAGGGGATAGTTTTATGGCATTTTTATTTATTTATTTTTATTAGTAATGGCGGTGATCTGCGATTTTTATCGGGACTGCGACATTATGGAGCACACATCGGACGCTTTTGACACTATTTTGGGACCATTGTCATTTATACAGCGATCAGTGCGATAAAAATGCATTGATTACTATGTAAATGACATTGGCAGTGAAGGGGTTAACCACTAGTGGGCTACCAAGGGGTTAAGTGTGTCCTAGGGAGTGATTCTAACTGTGGGGGGGTGGGCTACAAGTCACATGACAGCGATCACTGCTCCCAATGACAGGGAGCAGTGATCTGTGTCATGACACAAGGCAGAACGGGGAAATGCCTTGTTTACATAGGCACTTCCCGTTCTGCAGCTCCGTGACACGATCGCCGGGAGACCGACGGACATCGAGTCTGCTGGGCACAGTCACGCTGTACGCAGCCGGCGCGCGCCTGCCATCCCCGCCTCTTAAAGGGGACATACAGGTACGCCTATTTGCCCACCGCTGCCATTGTGCCAACATGTATCGGCGTGCAGCAGTCGGCAAATGGTTAAAGCAGAACTTCCCTCTTTTAATCAACATTGACTATTTTTAATCCTTATGCTACTAGCATCAGTAAATAGATAGGAAGGTTATTTATTTGTTTTAAATTTTTTTTAATATTTCTTCAGTTCACTTCCTGGTTTCTATGCCTAGGCAAATGATATCATACATCCCATGAGTCTTCAGGAGCACAGGAGGGGTTTTCTCAGCTAAGCACACCCTTCTGCCTGCATGCCTGGGCTAAGGGCAGATGGATTCCAGGAAGTAAATGCTACAAGAATCATCTGCCCTCACTCAAGATGGCCATGACAAAAAAATGCTAGGAGGGGAGGGTTCAAAGGGATTTAACGGCAAAATAAAGCACTGAGACAGGAATGGATGGATGTAGGAGTTGGCTTTGAATAATAACAATGAATTAAATAGAGTATTTGGTTTGTAGTACTTAGATGCAGTTCTGCTTTAAAAGGGACCCTGATGAGAAATGTGCAGACTGAAATAATTTTTGTTGGACCTTTATTAAACAGGTTCTAAATGCTTCATTTGTTTTTTTTTTGTTTTTTGTACCTTAATGTATTGTATGCATTAAAGGTCAAAAACAAGAATATCAGTTCACCTCTAAAATCCCCCCCCCCCCCCCCCCCCCCGGCTGGAGGCAGCAGCGGAAACAATTGGCTCCTGCTGCTGCTCCTCTGAGGATGGAGACACATACATAGACACAAACAGCCCAGCGTGCCCCATAGCAAGTGCTTGCTATGGGAGCAGACACAGAAGAGGAGGAGAGGAGGAGAGTGCCAGGAGGGGACCCTAGAAGAAGAGAATCGGGCCACTCTGTGCAATACCATTGCACAGAGCAGGTAAGTATAAAAAACCGGAGTTACTAGTATTAGTTACGGATAACTCTGTTTCCAGGAATCTTCCAGGACAGCCCATGAGAGAAGCCCCTCCTCCCGACAAGAACAGGAAACACACCAATACACTTTAAAAAGGCAGGTCCCTCTGCTGAAATGGTCAGTTTTAAACAAGAACCAAAAGGACAAAACCTTAAAGCATATACAAACATAATAACAATTAACAAAAGGGCTGGAACCTGGCTGTCCTGGAAGACTCCTGGAAATAGAATTACCAGTAAGTCTAACTGCAGTTTTTCCCAGTCATCTTCCAGGACAGCCCATGAGAGGATTAGTAAGATCTTACTATGTTAGGGAGGGTCATTAAAAGTCCAAAGACCTTTACCACCCTTGGAAATACCATCATTTTTATAGATATGGTGGGCCCAGTTATGTTAAATTCTCAATAGAGACTAGCCCCAACTATGGTGGAGATATAAAAAAAAAAAAAAAACAACACCATCCTATATAGAATATAAACATAAGGATCTGCTACAAAGGCATACGACTGGTGACTTTTCCCCATCTACAACCTTATATATGAAATGTGACTAAGCTCGTGCCTTGAGACATACATTATCCCTTCAGGGACCCGTGTTAAAGTTCCACGAACATCATGTTTGTTACATGGAGGCAGCACTGATACCCGAGATAGCTCTGATACTCCAAACTATGCTGCACCCACTGCCACCTAAAAAGACTAAGCAGTAAGGGGGGGGTTGCCTAAAATGCTGACCTGACTACTGTACTTTACAGATTATGAGATGCCAAAAATCCACTAGAACAAGCCTCCAAATACTCCCCTCTTTCTGCTAATTTGGAGCGCATACACGCTTAATTGCACATGTGCGTATTTTATCCACGCCTGCAACCACCTCCCTTATTGCAATCATTGCTGAAGATGAGAAGGCGCTGCTGTTGGCTGTGTTTGTCAGAAGGTAAGCAACCAAGTTGTTGCCCTTATGTTCTGCCTTTGCCAGCCATGGCTTTTAGCGCCACTTGCATACTTGGAAAACATGCAGGACTCTGATGGCATGGTTGGATCTGAACAGATGACCCCCAGGGCCGCCTGGTAGAAGCACCAACCACCAAGCCACTGCGTTGCCCATGCAAAATATGGTTATACCCCTGTATCAACATTTCTTGTGGCACAAGGACACACACTACATAAATGCAGCAATATAAACCATCATATCCTCTACACATGAGGCCATGAAAGAGGTAGAGCATTTTGATACAGGATAAACACCACCCCAAAATGCATAAGTACAGCACATGACCTGCAGACCTAGGGTTGCAAAACTCCACACTAAGTGAAGCAAAACAAAGACATTCCATTCCATAAATGCCTTAAAACATTGGAGAAACCAAGTTTCTAACCATTAGCATGGAAGCTCTGAAGAGGGAACCACTGTGGTACAAGACAGATAACCCCAGCACTCATAAGTAAAGCACATGTAAAAAGCTGTAGTGTTACTGGTTCTAGCATTACACTAGTGCTGCAGAGTAAACCCATGACAATCTTTATATGTTTAAATAGAGGACACATTCACTACAAGGAAGTCATGCAGAGGTCTAAAACCGGTGTCTTGCCGAGAAAGTTCCCCTGGCAGATAAGGACCCCCCTGTACTGCGCAGGCGCAGCGCTTGCGCAGTACGAACGACTAGGAGCCGCCGAAAATAGCCGAAGATGAAAAACTTACATCAGCTGTACACGGCGCCTGCGCCCTGGGTCCAGGTTCAAGCCCCACCATCCAAGTGGACCTAGAGGGAGAATAAAAAAGTGCCGAGCGAAGCGAGGCCGTGCCCGAAGCGTGGCGAGCGAAGCGAGCCCGCAAGGGGCCCTCTTACAGGCGCCGTGTACAGCTGATTTCTATTGTATTCGGCTTCGGCTATTTCCGCCGGCTCCTACTGCGCAAGCGCTGCGCCTGCGCAGTAGAGGGGGGTCCTTATCCGCCGAGGGGAACTTTCTCGGCAGAACACCGGATAACACCAGAAGAGCACAAGAATCACACATGGCCTGTCAGTCCTAGTGTTAAAACACTAAATTGGCTGCAGAACTCTGTTACCAAGCTGTATAAAACATCACCTAGATCAGGGATCTTCAAAACTACGGCCCTCCAGCTGTTGAGGAACTACACGTCCCATGAGGCATTGCAAAACTCTTGACATTCACAGACATGACTAGGCATGATGGGAATTGTAGTTGCTGAACAACTGGAGGGTCATAGTTTGAAGACCCCTGACCTAGATGGAAATTCATATATCAAATATCTCATGACACATATCCTGGGCAAGGGCCTATAGTGTAACCGGCTGCAACACCAGACTAAACCAAGTGCGGACATGCAGTAGGAGACATTACATAAATATAAAATCTTAGGCCCAAAAGAGACTTGTGCTAAGACTGTACATTTTCCCTGACACAGATTTCTATCACAGAGAATGTGTATGGCATGATAAACCGCACAGAACTCCTGAGGCTTGTAAGGTCAAATCCCAAGTGGGTGAAGGCATATTACATCAGGAGAAAAGTCCTTCATCAAAAAGCTCTGGAGTTTACACTTCCTCCCTCCCAGCTCTGCACTAGTGGGAATGGAGGGCTCTGTAAGACAAGTGGAGTTGAGTTGTTAATCAACTGCAGATTGCACTGTGTGTAGGAAGGCAAGGTCAAAACACTTGGGAACTGACTGGGAACCCACGCTGCCTGTGCTGGTTCCTGTCAAGGGGGTATGCCACTTCCAGTCATGGCCTTCGCCAAGCACAGAAGGAGAAAGGGAACCAAGCTTGCACCTTCCACCTTCCTCTCCGGAGTGGTCTTGGAGGGCCCTCTTGAAGAAAATCCTACTAGCTTCTCCCAGTGGAGCCAAGTAGGTAAAGATGTGGGTGGAACAAAAAGAAAGCCAGGCGAACAGAGGTCTCCACCACCCAGGTTCCAGGTGATGCATCTCCTCCGTCCGGAGGAAACACAAAAAACTGACCAGTTCAGCAGAGGGACTGCCTTTTATATAGTGTATTGGTGATGTGTTTCCGGTTCCTTTTCGGGAGGAGGGGCTTCTCTTATAGGCTGTTCTGGAAGACGACTGGGTAAATGTTTGTTATATTAAAAAAAATATTGCCTTCATTAACTCTTTAATGGCTCAAGTTTATTTGGAAATTCTTTTCTTCGTATCACTTAAAGCGGAGCTCCGCCGAAAATTTTTTTTTTAAAAGTCAGGAGCTACAAATACTGCAGCTGCTGACTTTTAAAACATGGACACTTACCTGTCCAGGGCGCCCGCGATGTCGGCACCCGAGGCCGAACCGTCTCTCGGTCCTCGGGTGCTGCCGCCTCCATCTTCGGTAAGGGAATCAGGAAGTGAAGCCGTGGGGCTTCACTTCCCGGTTCCCTACTGCGCATGCGCGAGTCGCGCAGCCCAATACGGCTGGTCCCTGCTGTGTCTGGGACCCGTGTGTTTCCCAGCAGACAGCAGGGGGGGGGGGGGGACAGGAAGTGACGTAAATAACCGCAGATTCTGCGGCTATCTATGCCGGAAGTGGGTACAGATACCTGTAATATACAGGTATCTGCACCCCCCTCCCCCCTGAAAGGTGCCAAATGTGACACCGGAGGGGGGGGAGGAATCCGATGAGTGGAAGTTCCACTTTTGGGTGGAACTCCACTTTAAGGTTCTTTTTTGTTGTTGTAAATCATATCATGCCGATTACAAAAGAGCTCCAAGTAAAACCAATTCCTTCATTTATAAAAATGCCTTTTTTCGGCCAGCAAATTTTTATAAAAATATACGATACTGCCCTCATTGTTCTCTGATCGATGTGGTGCAGTGTAACATTCCTATGTCTGTGATGCTAATCATTTTAAACCATAAGCAATTGTTCCACGAAAATACCAACGAGAAGTGAACACCTGCACCTCAATGGAGGTCACATCCTGCTTTACTGCAAAAACCTGCAGCAACAAGTTCCCACCTAGAGACTGCCCTGTCCAATGAATTTCACAGGTCTACATACTTAAAGTGTTACTAAACCCAGGACCCTGCATTCACTATATCTGGTCTCCTGCAGTACACAGAACATGGAAATGCAATAGTTTTAGTAAAAATAAACTGCTAAATACCTTTTCTCATCAGCAGTATATAAAAGTCTTGTGACTCCTATCAGTGTCTGGTTAAATCTTAGAGAGGAGTTTTAATTCTCCCCTGATTGTCCTATGAAGCTGCAGGAACCCTGACCCTCTGTCTGGACAGTGACAATTGCCCTGGTTCTGATCACATGTACTCTCCCAAAAAAACAAACAAACAACTATCAATGCACACCAAACTGAGCCTGTGCTGCTTGCCCCCTAGCCTCTGTTCTATCAGGAGATGGTTTGGGGACAGTGACAGAAGGGGAGGATCAGAGAAGACAGGTTGAAACAGCCTTTTTACACAATGCAGATTAACCCCTTAGGTTCCACAGTGAGTATAACAAGCATGCTTTACTGTATATACAGGCTGATTTTACTGTTGTGGGTTTAGTAACACTTTAAAGGCTCTCTCCACCTTTTGAACCATATTACACCCATACTTAGAGCATCTGATCCTCAGGAAACCGAGAGCAGTGCACACTTTGGAGTGGAGGACAATTCTATAGATCCCAAAAATACCCAATTAACCTGCCAGAGAACAGCAAGGCACTTCATTGAGATCAGTGGCTACATTGCAGCATGTCGTATGAATTACATCCATCATAACCGCCCATCCTGAAGTGCTCCAATCACATACACTGCGTCCAAAGGTCCAGTCTGCATCCACAGCTGTCCATTTGTATGCATGAGTCATGAGTGCGTTTCCACACATATTGAAGTATACTAGCGTACAGCCATTTATTCCTATGGGCAGCTGTATGCAGCACCTGAAACTCCATGGTGGGGAATACACCCGTATTTCACATCATACAGCCCCAGGTGCCTATGTGCATGAGGCCTAAAATAATAATAAAAGTTTCTGAAGGTAGTATGATCTCCTTGAAAGGTTCTCCTGAAAGAACAACCCCCCTGCCCACCAATGCTACCATGCTTCTCCTTCAGAGCTGGAAATCCAAACAACGCAATAGCGTTTGGGCTTGGAGAATGGCCACTGCGGCCTAAGCACTGTATTCTGGGAGGAAGGGGGTGAGTCACATGTATCCCCATACCAGGGTTTGTTTTTGTGATTTTCTCCACAAAGTCTATAGCTACAAGGGTGAATGAGGGCTTGTATTAAAAATTTTTTACTGCATGTTCCAAACATGTCACGTCCCAGGTTCACATTAGAGCCCATCTCCAGCAACACACAAAGACCCTCCTTTCCCACCCATTTATAAAAAGAAACCCTAAGGGCTGTTTCACACTACAAAAACGCACTCCAGTTCTATTCCGGATGCGTTTCAGTATGTAGGTTTTTAACGCAATTTTGGCACGTTCCTGTGCGTTTCTGATTGTGTTCCAGATGCTTTTTTTCTTTTTTCCTGTTTGTTTTCACTGCACTGGGGTCCGAGGCGTTTTTGATGCGTTTCAGTGCATTCTGGGCCATTTTTGATGTGTTTTACTGCGTTCCAGTAAAATCCAGCGAGGAAAAAATGCAGCTTGTTCTACTTTTTTTTTCTAGAACTGGAAAGCCCTGAAACTGATTACACTGATGTGGACTATGCCATAGGAAATCATAACCTACTTTCCATGCGTTTTTGATATAGAAAAAAAAAAAATAAAAAAATAAAAAAAAAACGCACTGCGTATGGTGTGAACTGGCCCTAATTGCATTTTTCCTTTCCTCAGTCTGTCGTACGTAAACCTTGCCATACCAGCTTTCAGGAGTGGATGCTGGTAATCCAGTGCTGCAATGTGTACCCGCACTGACCATCCCTAGCTTAGTGACATTATTCTGTGCAATCTTCTGGAGCAAAAGACAACCCTGCAGCTGGACAGCCAATAGGACATGTCCATGTCATCCAAGCAGCGATGTGGACAATGGAAGAAGGTGACTCGCTGGGGTAGATTTACTAAAACTGGAGAGTGCAAAATTTGGTGCAGCTCTTCATAGAAAGCAATCAGCTTCCAGCTTTTTTTGTTGAAGCTTAATTGAAGAAGCTGCAGTTAGAAGCTGATTGGCTACCATGAACGGCTGCACCAGATTTTGCAGTCTCCAGTTTTAGTAAATTACCCTCATTGTGTGTCAAGGTGCAATATTTGGACTTTAACACTTCCTGGTACTTGTTCCTAACATTCACGAAAAAAGACTCACATGGGCTCTCCGCATTCCTTCAATCTCTGCAGAGTTTTTCACAGCCTTTGCCAGACATATGGGCGTGTACTGCGACAGGTACCTTTGAGTCTGAGTATTATGAAACAAATAAACAATTAGTATTAAATACAGAGGTTATAGATAAGGGACAGTTGGCCATACATATGCCCTTGTAGAATATAGCATGTACCTTTGGAATAGCTTCAGATAGTGCGTAGCTGGCTTTGTCACTAATCCACACCTTCTCCTTGGGGGAGAGCCCAGCACAAACACCCTGCAGAGCACTCAGTATTGACCCGTATGGCTCCAGCTGGATCCTGAACCCAGCGGCTGGAGAAGAGTCCAGCTGTAAGTGCGCCCGGACCGCTGGGTCAGCCAGACGCTCACCGTCAATAAAAAGCCTGTAAAAAAACAAAGAGGGCACAACATGGAACGTGATGGAAGATCAATGCCAAAGCTCAACATATCTAAATGCAAAATAATGCAATTAATTAGGGAAAAATAATTCTCTGATAGAGTACACTATTGGGGGTACAATTCTACCCAGAAATACAGAGGAAAAAGATTTAGGGGTTCTTTTTTTTTCAGATGATTGCAAAATGTGCAAACTGTGTGAATTTGTTGGAGTGCATCACCAGAGGGATCTTCTTTATAGATCTTTACTTATCACTAGAGGAATTACCAACAGGACAAAGAAGGTCCCGATTCCCCTATAGAGATCTTTATATCACTAGAGGGATCACCAGCAGGAGGAAGGAGGTCCTGATTCCCCTATATAGATCTTTACATCACTAGAGGGATCACCAGTAGGAGGAAGGAGGTCCTGATTCCTCTATAAAGATCTTTATATCACTAGAAGGGTCACCAGCAGGAGGAAGGAGGTCCTGATTCCCCTATAGAGATTTTTATTAGAGATGCACCGAAATTTCAGCAGAATGTCGATAATAGGAAAGGTGCCGATAATGGCACTGAAAATGCACTGAGTTTTTGCCACGATTTTACAGCGAATTCACAGCTATTTTAGGCCGACTTTACCATGATTACTGTGCTTATGGTGTGTTTTTCATAGGTCATGTGACTCAAAAACCGCATCAAAAACGTAACTAATTTTTATATTACTAGAGGGATCACCAGCAGGAGGAAGGAGGTCCCGATTACGCTATATAGATCTTTAGTTAGACCTCATTTAGAATACTGTGTCCAGTTCTGGAGATCTCACCTACAAAAGAGATATTAATAAGGAAGAACAGTCCAGAGATGGGCAACAAAAATGGTGAAAAGGTCTGGGGGATAAAATATATTGAGAGCGTCTTCAGGAACTTAATATGTACAAGTAATTTCAATATGAAGCCAAGATCAAGAACAAAGGGACGTGACCTCAAAATATCAGAAGGAAAGTTCAAACAACTAACCTTATTTTACTAGGAGAGTAGTGGATGCCTTGAAAAAAAGGAAGTTAACAGATTCCTCCATCCACACTAAATAGTGGAGATCGTCAAATTGTATTCTGACAGTTTCCGACGGCTCTAAGAATACCCAACCAGTGGCTGCATCTGATTGGACACAGCTGCTGTTTGGACAGTGTTTTTCCAGCAGGCTGCTTCTATAAAAATTAAACGATCTGGCTTTTGTTGAATGAAGACGGGCCTCCAACAGAGAGAATTTCGTCTGGTTCCTGATGGACTGGTGTATGACCACCTTAAAACGTGTCTCCATGTAAAAAAATCAAAGCTCAGACTCACCTGATTGCTTCTGTTCCCACAATGGCATAAGTGAAGAATACCGGGTTATACTCCACATCAGAGCCTCTGAGATTAAACAGCCCTAATCATAGAGAAGTGAACACATGCTGAAAATCTCAATCAGGAGACACACACACACACATCACTAAATATACTAGTTTACCTCTATCGGGGTGTTTTTGTGCTGTTCTGAGTCAAATTTGAGCTACTGGAACAGCAGCCATAAACATATTCACCAGCACCGATACTTGCTGGATATCCCTGGTCAATCCTATACTACATTTGTCCTACAACAGCAGAGGGTGACCAACTCAATTCCACTCTAAGGCAGGGGCCTCCAAACTACGAACCAAGGGCCACATCCGGCCTGCAGATAGGGTCAGTAGTGTGCATTGATTGAGGATTAAGGTCAGCAGAGGCTGCTTATGGTGCCGTCTTCTGATGTAGGGGGGGACTCTGATAGGGATCCTGATGCGGGGGGGGGGGGGGGGGGGGGAGGGGGCTCTGATGGAGAACCCCATGTAAAGTGGTGGGCTGGGGGGGGGGGGGCTGATGTAAGGCGGGGGGGGTATGCTTGGATGGGGAACAGGATGTAAAGGGAGGGGGACACTCTAATGGGGAACCTCATATAAGGGGGAGGGGAGGAAAACAAACAGACTGATGGGGAACCTGATGTCAGGGGATGGTGGGGGGGCTCGGATGGGGAACATGATGTAAAGGGGGAGGGACTCGAATGGGGAACCTAATGTAAGGGGGGGGGACTTGGATGGTGAACCTGATGGGTAACCTGATGCAAAAAAGGGGGGGGGCTCCAGTGGGGACTTTTTAACTAGGTTTGCACTGATACTAGTATCGGTACAGAGTATTTGCACAAGTATCGGTACTTGTGCAAATGCACTGATAGCTGAAACCAATACCTTCAGGCTCGGTTCTTTGAGCTGTCAGTAGGTCTCCCCTGTTGACAGCTAAAGTGTTAAAGTGGTTGTAAACCCTTACAGACCACTTTAACCTACAGGTAAGCCTAGATTAAGGCTTACCTGTAGGTGCAAGAAATATCTCCTTAACCTACACGGTTAAGGAGATATTTTCCTGAAAACGGGCACCGATGTCTACAGCGCAGGCGCACTGAGCGTGCAGTTAGTGAAGGAGATCATGCCGTCACCGACGGCTCCCGCACGCATGCGCCAGAGTGACGTCATCGCTGCTGCGGCCAGTCACAGCGCCGGAGCAACGATACCCGGAAGGAAGATGGACGCTTCGTGGAAGAGGGGACAGCGGTGACATCGCGATGCATAGTAGCCCATTATGCTTTACCTTTGCAGGGAAACAAAGAGGAAGTAAACCCATCAGGGTTTACTTCCTCTTTAAAGAAGTCCAATAATTGGAGCTGTCAAAAAAATTAAAAATAAATAAAGCAGCCGCAATGTTTATTAACAACATTGCTCCCGCTGAAACACTAAAATAAAAAGAAACATTGTTTATTTTTGTATCTTTCTGTTTCTTCATCTGCAGATCAAAGGGATAAACAAAATTTCCCTCTGTTTAACCTTTTATTAAGCCTTAATTTACTGTAATCAGCCTTAATTAACTCCCCATTCTCCTCCATTTAATTAGTATTTTCCTGCTTTTTTTTTTGTTCACGTCTATTTTATAAACGATAAACAATTAAAACATTTTTTTGTTTGCTTTGTTAGCGAATATTTTTTACACATATATATTAACATATATTTATTCATTTCACGTCGAAATAGTGCAAAATTTAAAAATGAAATCAATTTATTTAATTTGTAAATAACTTTTCAATGCTTTGTACCATTGCCGACAGCTGAAGTGAAACAGTTAAGGTAGGTATCGGTAATTGGTATTAGTGAGTACTAAAAAAAGTATTGGTACTCAAAAAAAAAAAATGGCATCAGTGCATCTCTACTTTTTACCAACAAATATTTGTAAAATATATGATGTGACCCTCGTATTGAAAAGTTTGGAGACCCCTGGTCTAAGGTTTGACTGTCAATTGGCAATTATAATACAACAATAAAAACACTATCTCCCTCCCTCGCTGTCACTTTCAGACATATTAGTCACGGGCACACCACATAATGATTGATTACCTACACACTCAACCTTAGAATATAGAAAAACTCTTAAAAAAGAGAATTTATATAAAAAAAAAGGGGGGGTGCAGAACCTGAACATTTTGCATTATAGACTCTCCCTACAGCATAGATATTTTTTGGATGACCTTTGATCTTCCTTTTATACTGCCTGTACTGACGTCAGACATCTGCTTCCAACAGCAGAGATAGCACTGCTGGAAGATCTTGTGTGTATGCCTAGTAAGATCTACCATATGAGACAAGGACAAACATCTTACATGCAACCTCATCCAGTGCAGTCAGGACGATCCATGAAGTTTTTCTCTCTGCCATCTTGGCCCGAAGTGCCACAATCTTATCCTGCCACGACACACCTGTAATAACAGTGCAAAACTTCTTAGTATGAGGTTGTTTTTCTCCTGTGAGTGAGAGACATCATGGAGGGTGTTCCAGCATCACCAGCAGATGTGTTCCAGGATCATCAGATCACAGGCAAAACAGAGTCCTGTCCAAAGCCGGCCATGCATGAGTCGAAATTCAGCCTGTTCAGCAGGAACCAATTGAATTTCAATCCATGTAGGGGCACCCTGCTTACACAGAATTCAATATACCGATCAGGGACACTGGCTATAGCGAACGGCACCGATCATTGCATTCAGGTGGAGGAAGGCTTTCCGTCATTAGAACACAATAGCAGTGGGAAGATTCCCCACATTGAATGTGTGGATGGAGGAATCAGGTAATTTTTTTCCATTCAACCCACTGGTTGAACGAAAAAAAGAAAAAAAGAAAAGAACAAACGTATGGGCTGCCTTAGGGTAGATACTGCAATGTACCTGCTATTTTCTTTATTAGCCAGAAAGCTCTGTGAGCCCTGTTAAAATTGATTTCACTTCGTTGCTAAGGCAGACGTAACGATTTCCTGTCCTGCAACCACAGGTTGCAGGAAAGTAAATTGCTAGATCCCCCCCCCCCCAATACAGTCAGTGTTAATGGGGAATCCCTCCGGCGGAGCCACTGTGTTCGCCCGGTGGGGGGGGGGGGGGGGTTGGGGGGCGGGGGAGTCGCCCATGCCGGGAGAACACAGTGATTATTGCTAATCACTATAACAGCTGCTAGCAAAAATCGCATGTAAAATGCAACAGACTGGTTGTACCCAAGTTGATCCAGCAATCAGCCTGCCCATTAATGCTTCGAATCTCAGCCAGTCCCTGCTGAACTGGCCAGGATTCGAACACTTTATGGTCAGCTTAAGGGCTTGAATTCCCTGACTTCGGGCTAGGCTTTGCTCACCTGCCATCTCCTGTCTTATAGCAGCATCCCTTTTTGGTAACTGGAGCACTCACATTGGACAGTGGAATGTAAGGCAGGCAGGGCATAGCCTCGATTACATTACAGCTGCACGGTCTCTTAGGCAGGATTTATTTAATTTAAACCCAAGAACAAAAGCTGAATACATTGCAGATTACCAGTCCTTAGTCGGGGGGATTGCATTAGTTTTGTTTTTCTAACGCTAAGGACATTTTCGGTAAGTACAGGAAAAAAAAAAACCTACATCACATCAACAGAGTTATAGCCATGGCCTTTTTTTAGGGCATATAGAAATGATACTACATGGGCAATTATATTAAGACACAAACTTTATTGTACATAAAAAGTAAAATCACATATAGCACCATGTCCATTGTAAGGTTCACACATTTAATCCAAAAATTCAAATGTGGGCTCGTTGCGTTTCAAATGATCTTCCTCAGGAGTACATGTAAATGAATATCTACAAATATAACCTATAGTTACAAATATCATATTACCTATATAACGATATGTTAGATTTGTAGATAATCATTTACATGTGCTCCTTAAAAAGATAATTTGAAGTGAGTTGAGTCCACATGCGTATTACTGGATTAAGGAGTGGCCGGGATATTTGGCGTTAGTTCGCCTTTCCAATTTTCATGAAAAGGTAAACTTACCCTTTAAGCTCAGACGCCTGGTTGGAATAGCGAAGGCAATAACACGAACCTGTGTAGTTCAGACCCAATGTTATCAGAGGCTGACACGGCCTTTCTGGGCGGTCTGTCCAGATGGCATCTATGAGGTTTTCCTGCACAGGTAGAAGGAGATGTCCGGCGTTCTTCAATGCAATAGACATACTCTTCCACTGGTCTAAAGAAAAATGGAAAAAAACACATCAGCAATAATATACCTGCAACGATCCTTTAATTTACTTCCAATAAGCTCCTCCCACATCCCATGTTAAAAGGGCACTCCACTAAGAATATAAACTAAAAGAAATTTTTTTTTTTTTTTTGACCCCTGAGGCTTCATCTTAAACACAAACTTCCATCCTACATATTGTTTTGAAAGGGATAGTCACTCCAAAAGTGATATCTAAGCAAGGCATAGATGATGCAATTTTCTTTCCTGCAAAATCACTCGATTGCCACATCAACACAGCTAGTGTTGATGGGGGAATCCCTCCCGCAGCACTATTGCGTTCTACCAGTGGGGGAGCCTTCCCTGCCAGCAGAACACAATGTTCACTGCTAGTGGCTACAGCCACCAGCAGTGATTGCATACAAAAAAATCTGACATGCTGGTTGTACTGAAGTCAAATCAATGGATCATCTTCAGTACAACCAGCCTGCCCATAGATGGGTCGAAATTTTGCTGGTCCCTGCTGAACCAAACAAGATTCGATCCATCTAAGGCCAGCTTTAGTGTCTGACAGATGAAAAGATAAACCACATAAACCTCATAATCGGTCACAGACTGGATTTGTGAGTTCCTGGGTCTGTACACCTGCTGTGCCCATTATAAGGGGTTCCCACTATCTCTGCACTGAGTTCCCAGGTCTGTACACCTGCTGTGCCCATTACGAAAGGTTCCCACTATTCCTGGGTCTACACCTCTGCTGTTCCAATTATGAGGGGTTCCCATCTTTCCTGTGCCGAGTTCCCAGGTCTGCACATCGGCTGCGCCCATTATGAGGGGTGTCCACCATCCCTGTACCGCATTCCTGGGGCCACATACCTACTGTTCTCATAAGTTTTTCCCACCATCCCTACACATAATTTCCAAGTCTTACCCCTGCTGCACCTATTATTGGGGTTCCTACTATCCCTGTGCTGAGTTTCTGGGTATGTACACATTTTATGTAGGTTACCTGCCAGCAAGTCAGTGGAGGCAAACCGAAAAGACCCAGTCTGGGAGAGTGCCAAGCCTGCCACCGGTGAATCGGAGGGCTGGCATCACCAGTAACATTCAGCAAAACATGTTACCTGTTTGAATAATAAAGGGGTCCACAGCGACCCGTGAGCCTTCAGGAAGCACACTGATTAGCCAGTCCTCCTGTGTGGGCGTGTCCTTTAAACCTGTAACAAGAAAGAACATGTTGTCTATGTCCAGCCAAAATTTTGTGGGGTTATTTGCTTTTTTAGTAGAGTTGGAAATGATGAGAACACTAGCCTTTCCTGCTTTCCAGGGCTTTATTAAAGAGTCTTCCCTTCCCTTACAGCTCTGGTGCCTAACCTGCAGCCCTTTCGGCACTTGTTTTGTGGCCCTCTGGGCGCCCCTTCGGTCACCAATCTGTGTTTTGGTACTTACTCAAGCCAATAAAAGAAAAAAAAAAATTTTAGACTGGCTTTTAGTATGTAAGTAAGAAAGAAAAACAAATGCAACCACCACATCTAATGATTGGTAAGCTGCAATATATTATATTTTTGGTTTTGGGTTTAATAACTACTTACCTACCGGGCACTTTTACCCCCTTCCTGCCCAGACCCATGTTTAGCTTTTAGAGCTGTCATAATTTGAATGACATTTGTGCGGTCATGCTACACTGTACCCATATGACATTTTTAGCATTTTTTTTAAAGAAAAAAGAGCTTTATTTTGATGGTATTTAATGACCACTGGGTTTTTTTATTTTTTTGCTAAATAAATGTCTGTTATAAAATTTTGCAAACAGGTAATTTTTCTCCTTCACTGATGTGCGCTGATGAGGCTGCTCTGATGGGCGCCAATAGGCTGTGTTCATTTTGGTATTGAATTTTGGATTTAGTTTTAGTTATAGTCTTTTGAGTTTTAGTCCCATTTTAGTTATCTGCAATGGTTTTAGCTTTGGTCGTATTTTAGTCAACTAAAATCTCCAGTACGTTAGTCGAATAAAATCATTTCAGTCAACTAAAATCTAATGTGTTTAGTTAAATTGTAATGCATTATTTAAGAATTTCCAAACTCAATATATACTCCTGGAGTAAAAAAAAAAAAAAAATAGGACTGTTTCGTCATACTTACCTGTAAAATCTTTTTCTTTGGAGTACATCATGGGACACAGAGTCAGGCTATTATTCATTACCTACTGGGTTATACTCCATCTCCAGGTGAATGGACACTGGTAGATCAAAAGGTCACACAGGAAGTAATCCCCTATATAACCCCTCCCACACAGGAAGCGCTTCAGTTTTGTAGCAAGCACTGAATCCTCAAAAAAGAGGGGAGGGATCTCTGTGTCCCATGATGTACTCAAAGAAAATGATTTTACAGGTAAGTATGATGAAAAAAATCATATTTTCTTTTTCTTACATCATGGAACACAGAGTCAGGCTAATATTCATTACCTACCGGGACGTCCCAGAGCAATAGCCTTGAGTGGAGGGAGACGCCCTGCCAAACAATAACCATCAGAACTTATACGGCAGCCCGCAGTACACTGCGGACAAAAGCCGAATCCTCAGCTGCTCGATACATTCACTTGATAACATTTTGTGAACGTATGCACTGAAGACCAGGTAGCAGCCCTACAAATATGAGCCACAGATACCTGATGGCGAAAAGCCATGGTAAAAGGGAGGAGCTTTATGTTTCAGACATTAGGCCTGAATTATCAATTGACAGACCCAATTGGCAATGGAAGCCTTAGAAGCTGCCTGCCCCTTCTTGGGTTCTTTTGATAAAACAAATCCTTGGATCTCTGCAGATCTAGACAAATAAACCTTGACTGCCCGGACAACGTACAATGAATGCAGTCATCCCTCTTCCCCCGAGCAAGGCTGAGAGAAAAAGAGGCGGCAAAAAAAAGTCCTGATTTAAATGAAAGGTTGACATCACCTTTGGAAAAAAGGATAGAACAGGTCGTAACGCGACTCTATCGTGGTGAAGGATCAAGTATGCTTCCCCGCATGAAAGGGCCGCCAACTCCAACACCCTTCTAGCCGAGGTGATGGCCATCAGGAAGGCTAGCTTGTGTGACATCAAGGAAATTCCATTAGACTTGCTAGGTTCAAATGTTTTTTTTCTGTAACACAGACAGCACCAAGTTCAAGTCCCAAGGACACATAGGTGACCTAATAAGGGGGGAAGCAAGTGAGTTGCCCCCTGCATAAAGGTTCAGATCAGTGAATTGGAGGCTAAAAGCCTTTGGAAGAATACTGATAGGGCCGAAACTGGACCTCTGATTGTACTCAATGCCAATTTGATTTCCACAGCTGACTGTAGAAAATAGAGAATTCTCCCAATCACGTATTTCCGAGGATGCCATTTTCTGGCTTCACACCAAGCAATACAAGTCTTCCAGACCTTATGATAAATTTTCCTAGTGACAGCCTTTCCTAGCATTCACTAGAGTAGACACTACTGATTCCGAGTTGCCACGGTCCTTTAACATCCTGACTTCAATAGCCATGCTGTCAACTTTAGAGACTGTAAATTGGGGTGGAATATAGGACCTTGAGACAGTAGATCGGGGCGACGTAGAAGTGTCCATGGTCCGTCTATCGTCAGTCTCACAATCTCCGGGAACCAGGGCCTTCTGGGCCAGGCTGGTGCCACCAGAATGACTGGAATGTCCTCTTTCCGAATCTTGTGCAACAAATGTGGAAGGAAAGGGATCAGAGGGAAAGCATAAACCAGGGAGTAATGTCTCCATGGAACTATCAGAGCATCTGCTCCGATTTCCAGAGGATCCCTTGTTCGGGACACATAGCTGTAGCTTGTTGATGAACCTGGATGCCAATAAGTCGACCTCTGCCCATCCCCAATGCTGGCAAATTTCCTGGAACACCCCTGGGTGTAGGGACCATTCCCCCGGGCAGATCTGCTGGCGGCTGAGATAATCTGCCTTCCAGTTCTCTACTCCCGGGATATGGACTTCTGATATATAAATTGGCACATGTCCCTCTGCCCATTGTCGGACTGAACTCTGATAGGGCAGTCCTGGAGCTTCACTGTCCAGGACTGTAGGGCAAGATGTACTGCCCGTAATTCCAGGACGTTGATGGGCAGGATCTGTTCTATCCCTGACCACTTCCCCTGAGCTGCAAGCCCTTCTAGAGTCACTCCCCAGCCTGAGAGACTGGCATCTGTAGTCAGTACTCTCCAAGTTACCGGGAGAAAGTATTTACCCTTTTGCAGGTTCTGATCCTGCAACCACCAGTTTAGGCTTAAGCGTGCCCGAGGAGATAAGTACATTGAATAATCCAACAAGATGTCTTGTTGTAAAGCCATGGAATGGAACTTGGTATAGGGCACTGCCTCGAAGGAGGATACCATCCTCCCTAGAAGACTCATACAGAACCGAATGGAGGGTTGTCTGGTGCCCCTTATCTGAAGCACCTGAACCTTCAGGGCACAGATCCTTACAGGTGGCAAGAATACCCTTGCTTGAACTGTATCTAGGATCAGACCTAAATACTTTAGACTTTGAGCTGGTTTCAAGGCTGACTTTTTGGTATTTATGATCCAGCCTAAGCTGCATATTATGCTCTGTTCTAGAGCCTGTAATGAGTGATCTCTGGAGTAGGAGGTCGTCCAGATACCCGAGCACTAGGATCTCGTGGGCCCTTAAAAAGACCCAATACTGGTGTTAGGACCTTTGTGAACACTGGGGGGGGCTGTAGCCAGCCCGAAGGGTAGAGCCACAAACTGAAAATGACGTTCCTCTACTGCAAAACATAGGAACCTCTGATGAGGCTGAAAGATAAGGATGTGTAAAATACGCATCTTTTATATTGATGGAGGCTAGAAAGTCTCCCCTCTGGAGTGAGGCTACTACTGAGCGGACAGACTCAATCCGAAAGGACTGTATCAGTAGATACTTGTTCAGGGATCTTAGGTCCAAAATAGGCCTTGTGTCCCCATTTGGTTTCTGAACCGTAAACAGGTTTGAGTAAAACCCTGTGCCCCTTTCGATTACCGAAACCTCTACAATCACTCTTTGATGCACTAGATGATGTAGTGCCTGAAGCAATTAGTTTCTTTTGGAGGATCCGAGAGAATGCTGGATCTTAAAAACCTCTGAGGGGGAACCCCCCGCAACTCCAGCTTGTAACTGCGAGATATAATTGAGGTGACCCATTCGTCCTGAATTACTGTTCTCCAAATGTCCGCAAAGTGCAGCAGCCTTCCCCCCACTCGATGGAGTGGGGGAGTCCCCTCAAAAGGAGGGCTTGGTGCTGGGTTTAGAAGAATCTTGGACTCAGGGCTTCTTCTGGCCCTGCAGCTTGCCCCTGACCCTAGTGCCCTGTTGGCGGCGGAACCGCCTTGACGCCGAGACATTGGAGGAAGCAGTCCCTGAGATTTTAAACAAGGGACATCTGGTGCTTTTCTTCACAGAAAGTAGAGAACTCTTCCCTCCGGAAATCTTTTGGATATATTTGTCCAAATGATCACTAAATAAACGTTCCCCATGAAAAGGGAAGCCTGCCAATAACTTTTTGCAAGGAAGCTCGGCTGACCAGTTCTTAAGCCAGAAGAGTCTGCGCTTATGTACAGACGAGAGAGCCGAACAAGAAACCTGCTGTATTGAATCCTTTAAGGCGTCAATAGCAAAACACTGCGCTGGAGAAATATTTGTCTTACTTTCAGGCAGATCATCCTCCTGGTTAGACCTATCAGGCCGTTTGGCCTGATCCTTTATGGACTGGCAGATACCAATTGCTGCAACAGCTGGCTGAATAGCTGAACCGGCCAAAGAAAATGAAGCCTTTAATAATGACTTCAATTTCTTGTCAACAGGGTCTTTCAAACCCTGTGTGTTATCTACCGGTCAAGTTAAGTTCTTGTTTAACCACTTCAATACCAGGCACTTAGACACCTTCCCACCCAGCCCAATTTTCACCTTTCAGTGCTGTCGCAATTTGAATGACAATTGCGCGGTCACACTGTACCCAAACTAAGTTTTTATCATTTTGTTCCCACAAATAGAGCTTTCTTTTGGTGGTATTTGATCACCTCTGTGGTTTTTATTTTTTGTGCAACAAATAAAAAAAGACCGAAAATTTTGAAAAAAAACAAGTTTTTCTTTGTTTCTGTTAAAACTTTTTGTAAATAAGTACGTTTTCTTCTTCAATGACGGGCACTGATATGGCTGCACTGACGGGCACTGATACGGCGGCACTGATGGGCACCGATGAGGTGGCACCAATGAGGTGGCACTGATGAGGTGGCACTGCCGGGCACTGATGATGGGCACTGATAGGCGGCACTGATGGGCACTCATAGGTGGCACGGATGGGCACTCGTAGGTGGCATTGATGGGCACTCGTAGGTGGCATTGATGGTTACTTATGGGTGGCACTGATAGTTGGCACAGATGGGCATGGATGGGCACTGATATATGGGCACGGATGGGTACTGACAGGTGGCATGAATGGACACTGATGGGTGGCACTGATGGCACTGCTTGTTTGCAGTGATGCCCCTAAGGGTGGCATTGCTGGGCATCACTGCAACATGATGGTGCCAATCAGTGCCCATTTGTGGGCACTGATTGGCACAGATTTGGCACACTGGGCACATGTGGATGGCCATGGGGTACATACCTGGCCATCCACATGTTGCCCCTTCCCTGGTGGTCCTAGTGGCGATCCCTGGTGGTCCAGTGTGGTGATCTGAGGGGGGGCTGCGCTGATAAACAATCAGCGCAGACCCCCCCTGCCAGGAGAGCCGCCGATCGGCTCTCCTCTACTCGCGTCTGTCAGACGCGAGTGAGGAAGAACCGATCAACGGCTCTTCCTATTGACAGCGTGATCAGCCATGATTGGACACGGCTGATCACGTGGTAAAGAGCCTCCGCCGGAGGCTCTTTACCAAGATCGGTGGGGGGGCGCGCTGCGGCATGTTATCCTGCTGGACGTCATATGACGCCCAGTCAGGATAACAGAACCACTTCCCGAATGTCAATCCGCCATAGGGCGGGCGGGAAGTGGTTAAGGAAGAGACTGCTGCATCTACTGCTGGCATGCTCCATTTTTTAATTAACTTTTCGTCCATGGTATATAAAAAGGGAAAACCCTCTTCTTAGGAGCAACAAAAATCCTGTCAGGATGTTTCCAATCAGCATACACCACCTGTTCTAACAGGGGGTGTAGTGGGAAAGCCTGTGCGGCCTGAAGAGGCCTCAGGGATCCCAAAGAGGACCAGGGGGGCTCAGTCACCTCTGCAAGAGGCAACTTAAAGGCAGAACAAACCATTTTGGTCAGAGTCAGGATCAAAAGCCTCTGCGACTGAGGCAGACATCAACTGGATATTTTCTTGTCCAGATTGCTCGGAAGCAGACCCATCTGCCGGGCCCTCCACAGAGTCCTGAGGTTTAAGCTCTTCCCCATCCTCAACCCCATTCCTGCTCCACACTAGGAGGCTCCGGGAGGGGGATCTGTCACACTTCCTGCCACCCTGCAGGATGGAGGCAATCATGCCAGCAATCCTGTGCTCTAATCCAGCTAGGGCCAAGGACAGTTCATCCTTAGTGATAAAAAGGGTGAAGTAGCAGCGTTGACTGTAGGCACAATACCAGATAGGCGCAGCTGCTCAGATTGCCCGGAAACCTCTGGTCTTTCAGGGGATACAACACTAGGGATACGACTAGGTTCGTCAGTAACTACTGACGACATCGGTGTGCCCTTCCCTGTAGGGTTAGTCCCGCTCCTATTTTTTTTAAGACATTTACAAGCTACAAAAATAAATAAACAAAATAAAGAGTACTTGGGTGTAGTATTAAAACACCTCAGAAGGGAGAACCTTTAATAGCCAAGCCTCGATGTAACAATCCTGCTAAGCACCTTTAGCCTGCCAAGCAACACTTGGTGACTCACGTGACCTGGGTAAGGAAAAATGAACCGCTGCAAGTGTCTGTTCAGAACCTGCTCTGTGTCTCACAGCTGCCTTCTGGAAGCACCGCATGCTTGGCCTACTCAGCTTAAATAAGCTGGGTGTGCGCTGGAATGTTCTGTACATGCGTACGCATGCACATGCGTGGTCCCAGCAAACGGGCGTGGCTGTATTCGTGTAAGATGCAAATTCTCTTGCGCCCAGATAAAAGGCTACTGCGCACGTGCAGCGAAGCCGCGTGCGCTATGGCCGCCAAACAAACTGCTAACTGAGCATAGCAGCACTCTTGCGAACATAAAATGCAGGAACTAATGCGCAAAACCACAAACTGAATAGATGAAAGTAAGTACCAGATAAGAAGCTGCCAACATAGATCAGTGTACTCACACAACCCTGACAGACAAGCATTCAAATATGATAAATATGTGGCGCTAGCCTATCCTTGTGTACCAATTCCAAATACGGGAAAACCACAAAATGCTGCAAAAATATATAAATAAATATAACTTCCTCTTACAAGTGCAGTGTGCATATATGATAGCAATACCCTATGATGACCAGATGAGGTCTAATTCAATATATAATTAATTTACCATAAATCCAAAAAAATATAGTGCATCAAAATATTATATTATGATTCCTCGTGCTCATAAACATACAAAATATAGCACGGAGCACTTTAATATATTTTGTATGTTTATGAGCACGAGGAATCATAATATTTTGATGCACTATATTTTTTTTGGATTTATGGTAAATTAATTATATATTGAATTAGACCTCATCTGGTCATCATAGGGTATTGCTATCATATATGCACACTGCACTTGTAAGAGGAAGTTATATTTATTTATATATTTTTGCAGCATTTTGTGGTTTTCCCGTATTTGGAATTGGTACACAAGGATAGGCTAGCGCCACATATTTATCATATTTGAACTCTTGCGAACATACGTGCGCCCTGGTGAACCAAGGTGAAATAGTGGGCCATCATACAGGTAAGAAACAGCCAGACACAAGCAAAAAAAAAAAAGGTACACTTTGCAAACACACACAGCTAGCCCAAAACTCCCCCGTCTGGTCCCCGCACACAGGTGTCCAGCCTCTAGCTAGCTTGACTGATTGTTATTATTGTGGGGTGTCCCAGTAATTTTAAGTAAAGGGATTTCACTTACCCGTCCAGGCGCAGGGCAGCTTAGAAACTAAGAGCCCAATCTTCACCCTTCACGGCAGGTTCCTGTCACTTGAGGAACTTCAAGGACTGGGTACCCTTTTCATGTTTAGGGTCCACTCCCTTGGACCTGTACAGCATCCTGCTGGAATGCCTTAGCGCTGTGGTGTCTAGGATTCCACTTCGCAGGGTCCAGCGCCTGGAGGCCGCATTACAGGAAAAACCTTGCAGAATCTTGAGTCTTCTTTGCGAGGCTCGGGTACCATTTATCTAAGCATATAAAGCCTGTGTCAAATGGATCCGATCGGTCAATCCCCTGATTCATTTAAGAACCGTTTGTGGGACTAGAGACCTGGAGCTTAGAGAGCTCAAACAAACTGTGTCATCCAACTTGCAGACACTGGTAAAAAACTGAAGTGCTTCCTGTGTGGGTGGAGTTATATAGGGGATCACTTCCTGTCTGAAGACCTTTGGTCTACCAGTGTCCATTTAACTGATGTTGGAGTATAACCCAGTAGGTATTGAATATTAGCCTGACTCTGTGTCCCATGATGTATGAAAAAGAAAAATCGCATAGGTTATTATTTATGGTTTTAAAGGTTTGAACAAACTCACAGATACAGATTTAGCCGCTCTGGATGGTCTAAGGAGGCCTGTAATGCACAGGGTGCTCTGGACGGTGGTCTGAAGAGGTCTGGAATGCTGCGCACAGTCCTCTAGACGGTGGTCTGAGGAGGCCTGTAATGCTGCGCACAGTGCTGGATGGTGGTCTCAGGTTTGAGGGATGGTCTTTAATGCTGTGCACAATGCTGGATGGTGGTCTCAGGTTTGAGGGATGGCCTGTAATACATAGTGCTCTGGATGCCGGTGGTCAGAGGAGGCTTGTAATGCACACACAGTGCTCTGGATGGACGGTGGTCTGAGGGGAGGCCTCGGGCCTTTAAATACACACTCAGTGGGTGCTCTCTGCTCTGGATGGTCGTCATTGTGACTTGGGAGTGGGACTCTCTTTGGGACTCGGGAGACCTGTAATACCCAGTGCTGCTCTGGACGGTTGTTTGCGGATTTGGAGGCCTGTAATGCTGGCTGCACAGTTGCTTGCTTGCTGGGAGCGGAAGCAGGCGGAGCTCCGTGGAAACCGGAAGTCAGGGCCGGACTGGCCTACCGGGACATTTCCCAGTAGGCTGCCTGCCCTGGGGCTGCTTTGATTGTGGCTGTGGCTGCAGCACAGCGCTCCCCTCCCTCCTCCTCCTCCCTATTTGTCACACACAGCGGGAGACCGCTGTGTCACGGAGCTCAGTGTTAAATGTTCTGCCGCACTATGACAAAAGTCCTGCCCTCCTCCTAGAACAGCTTGTGTGATAGATGCAGTGTTCTGTCTATCACACGAGCTGCTCTAGGAGGAAGGCGGGACTTTTGTCATAGTGTGGCCGAACATCAGAGTCAGCTCCGTGACACAGCGGGAGATGCCTGCTGACTGGTGTGTGTAATTCAGGCACTAAGGTTGCAATGACGGTAAGGCTACAAAGAGGGCATGGTGAGGCTGCAATGAGGGCACAATAAGGCGGCAATGATGGGCACAGTTAGGCGGCAATGATGGGCACAGTTAGGCGGCAATGATGGGCACAGTTAGGCGGCAATGATGGGCACAGTTAGGCGGCAATGATGGGCACAGTTAGGCGGCAATGATGGGCACAGTTAGGCGGCAATGATGGGCACAGTTAGGCGGCAATGATGGGCACAGTTAGGCGGCAATGATGGGCACAGTTAGGCGGCAATGATGGGCACAGTTAGGCGGCAATGATGGTGAAGCTGCAACGAGGGCATGGTAAGGCGGCAATGAGGGCATGGTAAGGCGGCAATGAGGGCATGGTAAGGCGGCAATGAGGGCATGGTAAGGCAGCAATGAGGGCATGGTGAGGCTGCAATGAGGGCACAGTAAGGCTGCAACGATGGTGAGGCTGCAATGAGGGCACGGTAACACACAGTGCTCTGGATGGACGGTGGTCTGAGGGGAGGCCTCGGGCCTTTAAATACACACTCACAGTGGGTGCTCTCTGCTCTGGACGGTCGTCATTGTGACTTGGGAGTGGGACTCTCTTTGGGACTCGGGAGACCTGTAATACCCAGTGCTGCTCTGGACGGTTGTTTGTGGATTTGGAGGCCTGTAATGCTGGCTGCACAGTTGCTTGCTTGCTGGGAGCGGAAGCAGGCGGAGCTCCGTGGAAACCGGAAGTCAGGGCCGGACTGGCCTACCGGGACATTTCCCAGTATGCTGCCTGCCCTGGGGCTGCTTTGATTGTGGCTGTGGCTGCAGCACAGCGCTCCCCTCCCTCCTCCTCCTCCCTACTTGTCACACACAGCGGGAGACCGCTGTCTCACGGAGCTCAGTGTTAAATGTTCTGCCGCACTATGACAAAAGTCCTGCCCTCCTCCTAGAACAGCTCGTGTGATAGATGCAGTGTTCTGTCTATCACACGAGCTGCTCTAGGAGGAAGGCGGGACTTTTGTCATAGCGTGGCCGAACATCAGAGTCAGCTCCGTGACACAGCGGGAGATGCCTGCTGACTGGTGTGTGTAATTCAGGCACTAAGGTTGCAATGATGGTAAGGCTACAAAGAGGGCATGGTGAGGCTGCAATGAGGGCACCAGAGGGACTGGTCACCAGAGTCCCCCTCCCCCCCTCACATTCCCAGAGTCCCAGGTGTCCCCCTTGATGATCGCTTCACTTTTACTACTTTTAACTGAAATTTGTTGTTCTATATACATATCTATATATCCCTAGCCCTATGTGCTTTCATATCTGTCTTATCTATATATAATATGCTCTTCAAATGTGCTTTAAAATGCATGGTTTTCCCTTTCAAGAACAAAAAAATAATGACGTTGGGCTGGTATAATAATGCTATGGGGCTGGTATGAAATTTTTTCCAGGGCTGGTTCTTATTCCCAGTCCTGCCCTGCCGTAAGTTAGTTCATGAGGGTAAATGTCCCTGCCTCACATTTTGGTTTTGTTTTCGTTAGTTAACAAAAACAGAATTGATTTGTCATAGTTTTCGTCAGTGGACAAAAATGTGGTGTACTTTTCGTTTTCGTCAAAGAAAAAATGCCGCTGACGAAAACTTTTTCGTTGACGAAATTGACACTGCAGATAGATGGCACTGGTAGGCGGCACTGCTGAGTGACACTGATGAGCAGGTACTGATAGACACGGATCCCTGTTAGGACTGCACTGATAATCAATGCTCCGATTATCAGTGTCCCTTTTACACAAGCCGGTTATCAGCTCTCCTCTCCGCTGTCAGCACAAGGGAATGAGTGCTAATAACCGGCTTCTGTTTACATTGTGATCAGCTGTGATTGGACACAGCTGATCACATGGTAAAGAGCTGCTGATTGGCTCTTTATCTCAATCTGTGATCAGCAGTGTCCCAAGGACATTGCAATCCCAGAGCACACCACCCACTCTGAACTGGCCATCCTGTGCTGTAGCTGTCATTTGGCTATAGCGCGATCGGCAAGTGGTTAGGGTGACAACGCTGCTCCTACATAGAGTACATTCAGCCCAGGACAGGGGGTGTCTTTCTGTCAGGAACACTGTGATAAAATAAAGGAAAACAGCCTGAGAAAAGTTAGGGAAAAAAGCTGAACTCCAGGCAGATATAAAAGACACAAATGTGCAGCTCCTTACTCATTAAGTGTATGTTTTGAAATGCAAGAATTTACATTTGAGTTGGTTATCAACAACTTAAAATACAGCAAAGCTTCTAGAGGGAAGCAAACAGAACCAATCAGGTGTGCTGCAGTGCACAGAACATGCTCATAGAAGGAGAGAGCAGAGTGAAAATAATGAGCTCATCAGTGACTTGCGTCTCCTTTTTGCTGCCCAGTAACAAGGTTGGGGTGAGGAGGAGATTTGTAAGAGAAAGTGAAACTGTAGAAGAGCTAAACCAGGTCCCCTCCCCTGCCAGACGGGGCAGAGCTGTGTACATTTAAGGACTGGATGGACAGAAATGAAAATCCTTTGGCAGGTAAAATAGCTCTTTTATATGCATTGCTCATCTGTGTATTTAGTGGTTTGCCTGGAGTTCAACTTTAGTCTCAGATGTAGCAAACCGGGATCCACCTCACCCATCTTCATTAGTGTCCAGTTGCTGTCCATCTGCTGAGCAGCCTGTAGGAAGTAGCGTCCGTCGGTCCACATAGCGGCGCTCTGCTCCGTCACTATTGCTGTCCCTGCAACCACAAAGGAAATCATCATAAAAGAATTCATGTATTTACGCACATTTTTTAAAACAAATTTCTTATCCCTCGGTATTATAACTGAGCGAGGTAATGCGCCTGCATTTGTGATGGTGGCGGGGCCGGCCATACAGTCGTTCACGGTGATCAACAACCGTTTATACTGCAAGCTAGGGCAGAACTCATCCAACTTTTATTTAAAGTGTACGGCTAACTTTTAAGCATGAGCCAGGCAAGGCATATCCCCCATATCAGTGTACTACAACGCATGATGAGCACAGACGGGTTTGTGTTTTCAAAGACATTTTATTTTCAAATCTAAAAAAAAAAAAAAAAAAAAAAAAAAAAAAACTTTATAGCATGTGACCAAACTTTACAAAAAAGAAAAAAAACTGGACTTGAAGAGTGAGCATTGTTCTGCTGCCAAAGTCTGAATGGAGTTCTAATCACCTTATGCAATATTACCATCCGCCTGTCAGCACCCAGGAGACCGGCCAGCCAGCAACTTGATTTAGAATTATAAACAAAAAAAAGCCATTAGTGGAAATCAGTTGCAGAACTATTTATTGTTCCAGAAGCCATCAGGTCAAAAGCTCACACACTGGTCAGGAAAGCCGGGGATTGACAAATTAGGACGGTTATCACCAGAACAGGTTGAAGATTTTTCCCATCACTTTTAGTCCTTGTAAAATATGGTGAATCCCCACAGCAGTGATACAGCAATAAAAACTTGGCAGAGATTCTAACCATTCTCTGCTCTAAATTGGAAAAAAATGATGACCCTAACTTTATTTAAATGTTTAGATCGGGTGCTTAGAATGTATAGAGAGATTTCCATTAAGGCAGTTATTAAAAGGTGCAACTGCTGTACTGCAAGTCTACTACACTGACACCAATGATGGGGCACAATTCCTCCCACTGACACCAATGATGGGGCACAATTCCTCCCACTGACACCAATGATGGGGCACAATTCCTCCCACTGACACCAATGATGGGGCACAATTCCTTCCACTGACACCAATGATGGGGCATTATTCCTCCCACTGACACCAATGATGGGGCACTATTCCTCCCACTGACACCAATGATGGGGCACTATTCCTCCCACTGACACCAATGATGGGGCACTATTCCTCCCACTGACACCAATGATGGGGCACAATTCCTCCCACTGACACCAATGAATGGGCACTAGTCCTCCACACCTACTGACCATAGGCTCTATGTAATTTTTTTTTTTTTTTACTTCCACCGACCACCAAGCCTGAGGCATCATTTACTCTCATTAGAATTATTGTTTTATTGATTAGAAAGTTTGGACACCCTCGATCTTCAAGTGATTGTAAAGGGAAAAATTAAAAAAACAAACATATCATACTTACCTCCACTGTGCAGCTCGTTTTGCACAGAGTGGCCCTGAACCTGCTCTTCTGGGGTCCCTCGGCGGCTCTCACGGCTCCTCCCCACACCTGATAACCCCCTCGGAGAAGCGCTTCCCCGAGGGGGTTACCTTGCGGGCGCGCTCCTGAGTCCAGCATTTGGCCTCCATAGAGGCCGAATGCAGGACTCGGCCCTGCCCCCCGGCGCTCGCGTCATTGGATTTGATTAACAGTAGCGGGAGCCAATGGCTGCGATGCTATCAATCTATCCAATCAAGAGCCGAGAACCCCGGGCAGAGAGACAGCACATCCCCTTGGGTCAAGTTGGAGGGTTCAGGTAAGTAAAACGGGGGGGGGCTGGGGGGCCGGTCACCGACAGGTGTTTTTTCCGCTTAATGCATAGGAAGCATTAAGGTGAAAAAACACGAAGGTTTACAACCCCTTTCAGAGATCTCAGTTGGTCTAATAATATACACGTTGAATATAATCTGTAAAGAACACACTAGTCCTCGTATGACTCCACAAGCTCATTAAGGTGTCAGCCGTACAGACAGCGAGGTTTTTCAATGTGGCGCCACATTCTGCTGCTTGTACCAAATTTCGGACAAGCATAGAAAAACAGATTCCGGGGGTAGATTTATTATAGCGCGGGATAATGAGGCCCACGCCATAAATTCTAAAGTCCGATAATAGCCGTCTACAACAGTGAAAGCAGACATAAAACTTCCACAAATGGCTGTTTACTAGACCCCAAAGTGATGTGTTCCTGTTCCCCTCGGCAGGGGGGTTCCCACTATAAATTCCAAAGTATATATATCCCTGATTAAAAGGGTGACCAGACAACGAAACATTCTAAGCTCTGTTTTTAACCATTTTCCCTCCTTCCTGCCCAGGCCAATTTCCAGCTGTCGCACTTTGAACGACAATTGCGCGGTCATACAAACACTGTACCCAAACTAACTTTTTATCATTTTCCTCCTCACAAATAGAGCTTTCTTTTGGTGGTATTTAATCATCACTGAGGTTTTTTATTTTTTGCTAAACAAAATGAAAAAAAAAAAAAAATTTTGAAAAGAACTTTTTTTTTTTGTTTGTTTAGCTTAAAATAAAAACCCCAGTGGTTAAATACCATTAAAAGAAAGCTCTATTTGTGTAAAAAAAAAAAAAAAAAGATAAAAATGTCCATTTTGGGTACAGTGTTGCATGGCCGCGCAATTGCCAAAGTGCGACAGCACTAAAAGCTGAAAAAAGGTCTGGGCAGGAAGGGGGTATAAGTGCCCGGTAGGCAAGTGGTTACACATTCTCTCCCCCCCCCCCCCGACTGACAACGCTGCTGTGCCTCCTGTTCTCATTTCTCCAGAGTTGTCTCTCACTAATATAAGAGGTGTGTTTTCACCTGGCCAGATCACCAGGTGAAAAACAGAGGGAAAAGAAAATGAATGCAGCCGCCGCATCCAATGATTGGTAAGCTGCAGTACATTACATTTTTTGGTTTTGGGTTTAAAGGGGTTGTAAAGTCAGAAGGTTTTTTTTTTATCTTAAAAAAACCTTCTGTGTGCAGCAGCCCCCCAAATACTTACCTGAGGTCCCTCTCTGTCCAGCGGTGTCTCAGCCATCCGAGATACTCCCTCCTGATTGGCTAAGACACAGCAGTGGTGCCATTGGCTTCTGCTGCTGTCAAAGTCAGCTGGCTAATCAGACGGGAGCTGGGGGGGGCAGGGCCGGGTCGGGGCTCCGTGTCTGAATGGACACACGAAGCTGTGACTCAGCTCGGGTGCCCCCATAGCAAGCTGCTTGCTGTGGGGGCACTCAACAGGAGGGAGGGGCCAGGAGCACCGAAGAGGGACCCTAGAAGAGGAGGATCTGGGCTGCTCTGTGCAAATCCACTGCACAAAGGAGGTAAGTATAACGTGTTTGTTATTTTATATGAAAAAAAACAAAACTTTACAATCACTTTAATACCGCTTTAATATCCCAGCACATTGTGTTGTGGGATGAAACCAAGTCACCCAAAATGAAGCCCACACAGACAGGAGAACATACAAACTCCATGCACATAGAGATTTGGTGGGAACTGAAGCCAGGATCCTGAAGATACCGGAGTGCAGGGCTGACCATGACATTCACATTCATGCACAAGTGAAGTGCTTTCATCCAAAATAACCAACCAAATAACGCAGCACCTGATCTGACATGACATAAGAATAAATTGAATTATAGTCACATTCTGGGAAAAAAAACATCCAGCACCGTACTCACCGGCAGAACCGTTGAATCCGGATATAAATTCCCGTCTGCAGTCACATGGGGCGATGTACTCACTCTGCAAACCGATGACAACACACACAAAATTACATGAGGACCCACACTGCATTTTATATACTGCATACATGGAGGACACGTTCACAAAAACAATTAGGATACTCGTTAAAAATAGAGTACATATTCACTTTAAAGTGACCCTGTCACCTTACGCATTTGTAGTCTCTTTAAAGGCCCACCATTGACGACCTTGGATAAAAACTAAATACATAATAGGATTTAAAATACCCCTCCAGTGAACACAGAAAAAGCAACAAAATCATTTAAAAAAATGCAATATATTTTTATTTCATCCAATAAAATTTATAAAAAAAAAAAAAAAAAAAAAACACATTTTATATATGCTTGCAAAATTGATACCAACAAACACCGTCCAATGAAAAGACGTGTGGTTTTTGTCGCGATAAGGAAATTGGGTCTGTTGGGTTTCGTGGAAATTCCCGCTTTCTCAGGACCTCTCTCTTAAACAAGTACAAGTGACCAGAAGAGTTTCTTCTTTCCATGAAGTTATTGTGTCCACAAATTCTAAAGTTCATCTATACCAAACACTACATAGAAGTGCAATAATGGGTAGCCCCACGTGGTATGATCCTGCCGGCCCTTAGGAGAATGACCAGCCCCGGGGTGTGGTTCTGATGGGTAAAGGGCTGCCGTGTAAGCAAAAGGTGCTGCAGCCTATCAAATCCAAGGGCAAGTAATTAAAGCAGGAGTGGAAGATAGTTATTCCACACTTGATGTGAAAGCGCAGCGAGCCAGTATTGGAGGTCTCCATAGTGTGATGGTATGAAACAGCAAGGCTCCTATAGTCACTGCAGAATACCCGGTGACATCTCATCCCCAATATCTGACAGTTCTTGGGGCTAACAACTGGCTGCTAGGTTAAAGCACTGCATCATTGGAGGGGGATCACATGCTCTCCTACAGCTGGAATCATCTCGTAACCATATAGTAAGGAGTTGCGTGTAAAGTTAAGTATAGGCAAGTGTGTGGGCTTTAAGCAAGCCTTGTCACTATGCCTTGAATGCACAAGGTGACAGGGTCTCTAATGCCGCGTACACACGGTCCGACTTTTCGTCTACAAAAATCCGATGGACGCCGACGGACCAAAGCCGGCTGACAATCCGTGTGTGGGCTTCCCCGGACTTTCAGCGGACTTTTCCAGTCGCAAATCTGACGGACTTTAGATTTGGAACTTGCTTCAAAACTTTACGTCGTATCTACGCCGGACCCAGAAATCTGCTCGTCTGTATGCTAGTCCTAAGGACAAAAACCCACGCTAGGGCAGCTATTGGCTACTGGCTATCAACTTCCTTATTTTAGTCCGGTGTACGTCATCACGTACGGATCCGTCTGACTTTTGTGTGATCGTATGTAGGCAAGTCCGTTCGTTAGAAAGTCTGCCGCAAGTCCGCCAAAAGTCCGTCGAACTTTTGTAGCTGAAAAGTCCGACCGTGTGTACGCGGCATAAGACAAAAGGTGTTGAGGAGCCAGTCATCATTCCCAAGTAAGGTTTGTATGAAAAACTTGAAGCTTACACATGCTTCCTCTCCTCACTCCCGATGGAAAACGAAGGGGCAGGGGAGTGCAGGCAAGGTTAGTATGTGCAGCTGGTGAGGCTGCAGTTAAAGTGAGCCAGTTTCTTTATCCTGCCTAAGTAAAACACATCTTCACATCAAACGGGAATGAAATCTAGTTTTGTACATATTGTATTTTCTTTTTTCTTTTTTTTTTTTAAAGGCAAGCAGAAAGTATGTACAATTTTATGCAGTCCCCTATCCAGCCAGCAAGTGGCACTCTAGTATCTTTTTCACATGATATGCATTGTAACCTTTTCATCTTTGCTGACAGCTTTTATTGAAGCAGCAGTGGTCATCCAAGGAATCGTAATGCAGCAGATGAAAGACACATCATGCTTACTTCCCTTTCACATGAGAAGATGTCCAACAGGGCCACCAATACAGAACTGGCAGAAACCAGTAGGACCCAGGTACACCCATCTACTGTCTGGCTAGAAGTGGTCTCCATGAAAGAAGTGTGGCCCAAAAGCCATACCCGAGATGTGGAAACAAGGCTAAGCGACTCAACTATGCAGGAAATCAGAGGAACTGGAGGAGTGCAGAAAAATAGCAGCAGGTGCTCTAGACTGATGAGTCAAAATGTGAAATATTTGGCTATAATAGGAGACAGTTTGTTGGTGAAGGGCTGGAGAGCGGTACAATAATGAGTGTCTGCAGGCAACAAAGAAGCATGGTGGAGGTTCCTTGCAAGTTTGGGCTGCATTATTGCAAATGGAGTTGGAGATTTGGTCAGGACCAATGGTGTCCTTAATGCTGAGAAATACAGGGAGATCATGCCATACCTTCAGGGAGACATGTGAATGGCCCCAAATGTATTCTGCAGCAGAACAATGACCCCAAACATACAGCCAATGTCATTAAAGCGGTAGTAAATAGCTGCCTTTTTTTTTTTTAAACCTGCAAGGCAATGTCATAATGTGCTTGCACATTATGTGAAACTTATCTTAGAACCAAGCCCTCCAGTGGCAAGCTGTCACTGCTTAAGTCGCTTCCATCTTTACCCATTCTTTTTTTTGGGTTTGCGGACTCCGGCTGTGTGAGTGGCCGGAGCCACGATGACGTCACACAGGACTCTGAAGGAACAACGTGGTATGCTGTTCCTTCAGAGTACATGCGCTGGTGACATCACCGGCTGCATCTACAGTAACTATCTCCTAAACAGTGCAGGTTTAGTAAAATGAAAAAGCTAAAATCATGTGGCTTCATAAGTGTGCACGTAGCTGTGTCCCGAATTAAGAAATCACATTCAAACTCATGTTAAATAGGAGTCAGTATACACCTACCATCATTTAAAGAGGAGCTCCACCCAGAAGGGGAAGTTCCAATTTAAGCACTACTCCTCCTCCTCCCCCCCCCCCCCCAAATATGCCAGCAGGTACCTAGTTTTCACAGGTACCTGCTCCCACTTCCACTCGAGCCGCCTGGGTGGCTCGAGTCGAAGTTCTTCCTTCCCCCTCCCTCCTTGCAATCTTTTGGGACACAGGTCCCAGAAAATTGCCGACCAATGGAGGAGGCGCTTCGTGACTCGCGCATGCGCAGTGCGCACCTGGCTGTGAAGCCGCAAGCTGTCACAGCCAAGTGCCCACACTTGCTCTGCCAGTGCCACGGAGAGACGAGGGAGAGAAGCGAGGCTTCGGGCGGCCGCATCGCTGGAGTGTGTGTTTATTAAAAGTCAGCAGCTACACTTTTTGTAGCTGCTGACCTTTAATAAACAGAAAAAATAGTGGAACTACGCTTTAAAGTGCCTCTGATTAACCCTAAATAAAGTTCAGCTGTTTTAGTAGGTCTTTCCCGACATTTTCTTAGTGGCATCCTACAGCAAAAGCCATGGTCTACAGAGAGCTTCCAAAGCATCAGAAGGATCTCTTTGTTAAAGGGTATCAGTCAGGAGAAGAGTACAAAATTATTTCCAAGGCATCAGATATACCATGGAACACAGTGAAGACAGTCAACATCAAGTGGAGAAAATATGGCACAACAGTGACATTACCAAGAACTGAACATCCCTCCAAAAACTGATGAAAAGACAAGAAGAAAACTGGTCAGGGAGGCTGCCAAGAGGCCTACAGCAACATGTTACAGGAATATCTGACAAGTACTAGCTGTGTGGTATGTGACAACAATCTCCCATATACTTCATATGTCTGGGCTATGGGGTAGAGTGGCAAGACAGAAGTATTTTCTTACAAAGAAAAACATCCAAGCCTGGCTAAATTTTGAAAAAACACATCTGAAGTCTCCCAAAAGCATGTGGGAAAAGTGTTATAGTCTGATGAAACCAAGGTTGAACTTTTTGGCCATAATCCAAAAAAGATATGTTTGGCGCAAAAACAACACTGCACATCAACAAAAGAACACCATACCCACCGTGAAGCATGGGGTTGGCAGCATCATGCTTTGGGGCTGTTTTTCTTTTGCTGGAACAGGGACCTTAGTCAAGGTAGAGGGAATTATGAACAGTTCCAAATACCAGTCAATATTGGTGCAAAACCTTCAGGCTTCTGCTAGAAAGCTGAACATGAAGAGGAACGTCATCTTTCAGCATGACAACGACCCAAAGCATACATCCAAAATCAACAAAAAGGAATGGCTTCCCCAGAAGATTAAAGATTTGGAATGGCCCAGCCAGAGCCCAAACCTGAATCTGATTGAAAATCTGTGGGGTGATCTGAAGATGTCCTCGCAGATTTGGAGTGTTTTTGCAGAGTGGGCAAATATTACCAAGTCAGGATGTGCCATGCTGATAGACTCATACCCAAAAAGACTGAGTGCTGTAATAAAATCAAAAGGTGCTTCAAAAAAGTATTAGTTTATGGGTGTGCACACCATACTATTCTAGTTTTTTTTATTTTTACTTCCCTCCACCTAAAAGATTTCAGTTTGTTGTTCAACAAAAATTGTACAGTTTATAGGTCACATGAAAAAGGTGGAAAAAGTTCTGAATTTATCTTTGTCTAATTTTTTATATCACAGAAACCTTTTAACAGGGGTGTGTAGACTTTTTATCTACTGTATATACAGTATCTTACAAAAGTGCGTGCACCCCTAACATTTTTGTAAATATTTTATTACATTTTTTCATGTGACACTGAACAAATTACATGTTGCTATAATGTAAAGTAGTGAGTGTACAGCTTGTATAACAGTGCAAATTTGATGTCCCCTCAAAATAACTCAACACACAGCCATTAATGTCTAAACCACTGGCAATAAAAGTGAGTACACCCCTAAGTGAAAATGTCCAAATTGGGCCCAATTAGCCATTTTACCTCCCCGGTGTCATGTGACTCGTTAGTGTTACAAGGTCTCAGGTGTGAATGGGGAGCAGGTGTGTTAAATTTGGTGTTATCGCTCTCCCTCTCTCATACTGGTCACTGGAAGTTCAACATGGCACTTCATGACAAAGAACTCTCTATGGATCTGAAAGAAAGAATTGTTGCTCTACATAAAAGATGTATAATAAAAGCATGGACCCCTGAGGTAATAGATAGTCATGCACACAGGTCCCACACAAACAGGTAGGCAGCAGAAATAAGTCTGTTTGAACTTCTCCTGCAGATCGGTCAATTAATGGGGGCATCAAACGGTTAGAGGACACAGGCTGCCCCGAGAGGTCACACCGGTCTGTGTGCTCTAACCCTTTGATGCCCCCATTGAGTGAACTTCTCCTCCAGATCGGTCAAACACTTATTTCTGCTGCCTACCTGTTGTGTGGGACCTGCGTGCATGACTACCTGCTATCTCAGGGGTCCATGCTCTGAGGTGAGCGTAGAACATAGAGGTGGAGGTGGAGGATCTGTCACCATAAATATTTTGATATCGTTGATCTTCACTGGTGGAGTCATCTTATATTCTGGGACTTGTAGTTCCCCAGTTTATTGGACTGTATTTTACTGCGCTGCACTTTTTATATTTTTACATAAAGATGGCCTAGGCTATAAGAAGATCGCCAAGACCCTGAAACTGAGCTGCAGCACAGTGGCCAAAACCATACAGAGGTTTAACAGGACAGGTTCCACTCAGAACAGGCCTCGCCATGGTCGACCAAAGAAGTTGAGTGCACGTGCTCAGCGTCATATCCAGAGGTTGTCTTTGGGAAATAGACATATGAGTGCTGCCAGCATTGCTGCAGAGGTTGAAGGGTTGGGGGGGGGGGGGGGTCAGCCTGTCAGTGCTCAGACCATACGCCGCACACTGCATCAAATTGGTATGCATGGCCGGCATCCAAGAAGGAAGCCTCTTCTAAAGATAATGCTGTTAGGGATCAACAGCTAAGGAGACCAGACACGTAGCTACACAAGGGAACTGAGACCAAACCAAGTATATATATCATTAAAGTGATATTTATTTACAGTGAACACACACCAATAAACATACACAGCAACCAGTGAAAACATAAACCATTCCAGCAAACAGGAACGAAAATAACTAATGAACCTAACTTCTATCTATATACAATATCTATAATATAAGGGACAAAGGTAACAGGGATGCAAGGAAGGGAAACACAACTGGGTACAAGAGAACAGTGCCACCAGCAGGTGAACTCAACCCTGACAGATTCCCCCCTCAAGGAGCAGCCTCTGGACGCTCCATAGGGCCCTACCACCGGGGTCTGCAAGTCAACTGAATACCTCAATGTCAACATCCGAAGGCACAGTACAGTATTCCATAGTCCCTCAAGACAGTGGGTACCTCAATGCTGGGGTTCCACAGGATATCTGCAGACTTAGCCCTGGGGTCATGTGACAGTACCGGAACCCAGACACTGAAGTGTCTCATCAGAACCCTGAAGCTTGCCTGGTTCCGCACATCAAAAACCACCTCTCTCTCTAAGGCACTGGTTACTCGACCCGGGTCCCCTAGTACACCCGGAGCTGTGGCAATTGCATCCGGATCATGGCAAGGCACAGATTGTACTCTGCCCTTCCCCAGGAGCTTACCATGACCAGGGCCATGAAGGCAGATGCCGCTACCAGTTACCAAGGGTATATCCGGACCACCAGGCTTTGGCACCATAGAAGCAACACACTGCCAGAGGGACTCATTTGAGCCAACTGTCAAATGAATCTCAGGCCCAGCAGATGACCCATTAGCAGGTGGACACTCAGCATTTGCATAACAATCCAACTGAGCAGCTGGCATAGAGTCAATAGAACCCGGTAGGGTGGTAGGGAGAAGACATCTAAGATCAATGGTAGACTTGTCATTGGAAAACAGACCCTCAGAGGCAGGCAGATTGTTGGGCACAGGACATTTAGAGGCAGATTGGGAAAAAGGCACCGAATCAGTAGGCTGGGCAACAGGCAGAGGCACATCAGACTGGGTAGCGGCACAGGTATCGGCATAGTCCAGCTGGGCAGCACCCCGCAATCAGCATAGTCCAGCTGGGCGGCAGGCTTGGTAGAAGATGGTAGGTCACCCATGGCAGGTAGCAGCATGGAGGAGGCCTGGACACCATCAGCAGGCGGCATCAGCATGGAGGAGGCCTGGACACCATTGCAGGTAGCAGCATGGAGGAGGCCTGGACACCATCAGCAGGCGGCATCAGCATGGAGGAGGCCTGGACACCATCAGCAGGCGGCATCAGCTTGGAGGAGGCCTGGACACCATCAGCAGGCGGCATCAGCTTGGAGGAGGCCTGGACACCATCAGCAGGCGGCATCAGCTTGGAGGAGGCCTGGACACCATCAGCAGGCGGCATCAGCTTGGAGGAGGCCTGGACACCATCAGCAGGCGGCATCAGCTTGGAGGAGGCCTGGACACCATCAGCAGGCGGCATCAGCTTGGAGGAGGCCTGGACACCATCAGCAGGCGGCATCAGCTTGGAGGAGGCCTGGACACCATCAGCAGGCGGCATCAGCTTGGAGGAGGCCTGGACACCATCAGCAGGCGGCATCAGCTTGGAGGAGGCCTGGACACCATCAGCAGAGGGCATCAGCTTGGAGGAGGCCTGGACACCATCAGCAGAGGGCATCAGCTTGGAGGAGGCCTGGACACCATCAGCAGAGGGCATCAGCTTGGAGGAGGCCTGGACACCATCAGCAGAGGGCATCAGCTTGGAGGAGGCCTGGACACCATCAGCAGAGGGCATCAGCTTGGAGGAGGCCTGGACACCATCAGCAGAGGGCATCAGCTTGGAGGAGGCCTGGACACCATCAGCAGAGGGCATCAGCTTGGAGGAGGCCTGGACACCATCAGCAGAGGGCATCAGCTTGGAGGAGGCCTGGACACCATCAGCAGAGGGCATCAGCTTGGAGGAGGCCTGGACACTATCAGCAGAGGGCATCAGCTTGGAGGAGGCCTGGACACCATCAGCAGAGGGCATCAGCTTGGAGGAGGCCTGGACACCATCAGCAGAGGGCATCAGCTTGGAGGAGGCCTGGACACCATCAGCAGACAACACAGATAGGGGAAGAGTTGTAAGAGCAGGAGAAAAGTTTGGTTTCTTTTTGGGCTTAGATACTGGAGTCCTGCATGTAGTTGCATTGTGCTGACCAGAGTGTACTGCTGATGGGAAGGTAGTAACAGTACTGGGGAGAATATAGGGAAGAGTAGCAGAAGTACAGGAAGAGGCCTGAGACGTTGCCATGGGTAACAGCATTGCAGGGGGAGCTTTCAATGGATTGCATACAGAGGAGGTGTGATTACTGGTTGGAGGTTACTGATCTACAAGAGGTAAGGAACACATTCAGTAGCAGCAGAGGTTGCTAAGGGTAACAGAGGAACATGATCTCTGACCAAGCTTGTAGCAGAGGGTGAAATAAAGTTAGTTTGTCTCTCCCTTGCTCACACTGCTCAATTAAACAGTGCACAGAAGCAATACAAAACACCACCTGTTGTGAATAGCCTGAATACTGCTGGAAAAAAGAACCTGCACAATGTTTCAGCAACCATCCCAAAAATCCAGCCTGGTGTATAGTAAATGGAGGAGTAAAAACATCATGGCCCTGAGAGATACACTGAAATAGTAGCTCAGAATAGTCCTGAATCAAGGGTTGCACTTTACTAAGAGTGAATCTGCCCTCAACAGCTAAAGCATGTGCTGTCAGAATGATTCCCAAGAGCTCCTCCTCAGTGAGATGTTGCCAAAGTGAACGACACAAATCTTTATATCCCCTACCGCAAGTTGCACATGACAAATAACCTTCACTCTCAGCATTCTGACAAAGGCAAAAAACTCAAGTAACTGGCTCTCAGTCCCCAAGCGTAGTGGATCTTGTCGTAGTGAGCATCACTATTATGTCAGGGATCAACGGCTAAGGAGACCAGACATGTAGCTACACAAGGGAACTGCGACCAAACAAAGTATATATCATTAAAGTGATATTTATTTACAGTGAACACACACAGCAACCAGTGAAAACAAACCACTCCAGCAAATATGAACCTAACTACTATCTATATACAATATAAGGGACAAAGGTACCAGGGATGGAAACACGACTGGGTACAAGAGCAGGGAGCAAGGCAGAGGGTTGCAGGATGGATCAGGATACAGGAAGGTTCAGGATCGGTATCGGGCACAATCTGGTAGCAAGGAGGTGATCAGACAGGATAGTGACACCCTGGGGGAAAGGTAGAGCAGCCTTAAATATCCACCTGGCAGCTAGAGCCAGGTGTGTCTGATCAGAACCTGCCAGCTTTTGGGAGACACCTGCTGGTGGACACTGGAAATGCAGTCATCGGCCCAGAGAACCACAGTGCCACCAGCAGGTGAACTCAACCCTCACAGATGCACAAGAAAGCCTGCAAGCAGTTTGCTGAAGACAAGCAGACTAAGGACATGAATTACTGGAACCATGTCCTGTGGTCTGATGAGACCAAGATACACATATTTGGTTCAGATGGTGTCAAGCGTGTGTGGCGGCAACCAGGTGAGGAGTACAAAGACAAGTGTGTCTTGCCTACAGTCAGTTGTGTCTCCAGCTTTCATATTTAGGGGGGGCACAGGGGGGGGGCAGGGACAAAAATAGGGGGGCAATATAAAATGCAAAGATAGATAGATAGGTAGATCTATCTATATATATTTTATCTATCCTGGGGCCCTTTACCCCTTTACTACGATCCCACAACGGCCCTTTCACATGTTCTGCAGTGAGTTCCCTTCCTACTGTATTGGGGCACCCCCAGGGTGACAGAGCAAGAGATATATGTCACCAGCATACCAAGAAAATATAAGGGTCCAAAGCAGTGGGAGAACTATCAGGGTTGCAAAGGTTGTCTTGCCACCGGGCCCTGGTGTTCTGTCACTGTGGGGTTTCCCAGCCTCCTCTTGCTGTCCTGCCCCTGCTATTCACAGCGCTGGTCTGGCATTTCTTGGAATTTATAGGCTCGTTCTCCTGTCCTAAGGACGGGAGAAATCAGTCTGTTTTTTCAGTAACTGAGAGTCCTGGTGGAGTCCTTCCTGAAACTCGCTCTTCTCCCTGCCAATGAGGATGCCAGGGGAAGGAGCAGATCGGGCGGCCGTGGTTGTGTGAGCGCTCGCATTATGCAGTGTCAGCGAGCAGAGGGAGGGGGGAGGAATCACCTGCAGGAGCTGACTGGGGACGTTCTCCCTCTCAATAGAGACTGTGTTACCCCAGCGGTGACCCGAGTAAGATGCGGCACATCCGATATGAATACAAACAAAAAGAAATTGCCTTTTTGTAAAAAAAAAAAAAAAAAATTAAAAAAAAAAAAAAAAAATTTTTTTTTTTGGGGGGGCACATGGTGGGGCCCAGCATAATGTTGGGGGGGTCAGGGCCCCCTCTGCCCCCCCCCCTAGGGTCGCCATTGCCTACAGTCAAGCATAGTGGTGGGAGTGTCATGGTCTGGGGCTGCATGAGTGCTGCCGGCACTGGGGAGATACAGTTCATTGAGGGAACCATGAATGCCAACATGTACTGTGACATACTGAAGCAGAGCATCATCCCCTCCCTTCGGAGACTGGGCCGCAGGGCAGTATTCCAACATGATAACGACTCCAAACACACCTCCAAGACGACCACTGCCTAGCTAAGGAAGCTGAGGGTAAAGGTGATGGACTGGCCAAGCATGTCTCCAGACCTAAACCCTATTGAGCATTTGTGGGGCATCCTCAAATGGAAGGTGGAGGAGCGCAAGGTCTCTAACATCCACCAGCTCCGTGATGTCGTCATGGAGGAGTGGAAGAGGACTCCAGTGGCAACCTGTGAAGCTCTGGTGAACTCCATGCCCAAGAGGGTTAAGGCAGTGCTGGAGAATAATGGTGGCCACACAAAATATTGACACTTTGGGCCCAATTAAGACATTTTCACTTAGGGGTGTACTCACTTTTGTTGCCAGTGGTTTAGACATTAATGGCTGTGTTGAGTTATTTTGAGGGTACAGCAAATTTACACTGTTATACAAGCTGTACACTCACTACTTTACATTGTAGAAAAGTGTCATTTCTTCAGTGTTGTCACATGAAAAGATATAATAAAATATTTACAAAAATGTGAGGGGTGTACTCACTTTTGTGAGATACTGTGTATATATAATAAAATGTTCATATTCAAAATCATTACATATTCTCATTAAGAGCCCTTTCACACTGGGGCGGGGGGCGGCGTCGGCGGTAAAACGCCGCTATTATTAGCGGCGTTTTACTGTCGGTATGCGACCGCTAGCGGGGCGGTTTTACCCCCCGCTAGCGGCCGAGAAAGGGTTAAATACCACCGCAAAGCGCTTCTGCAGAGGCGCTTTGCCGGCGGTATGGCCGCGCCGTCCCATTGATTTCAATGGGCAGGAGCGGTAAAGGAGCGGTATACACTCCGCTCCTTCGCCGCTCCGAAGATGCTGCTGGCAGGACTTTTTTTCCCGTCCTGCCAGCGCATCGCTCCAGTGTGAAAGCCCTCAGGGCTTTCAAACTGGAATGAAAGCAGCGGCACTTTCGGGTCCGTTTGCAGCCGCTATTATTAGCGCAATAGCGCCTGCAAACTGCCCCAGTGTGAAAGGGCTCTATCAGGAATGCACCATAAAAAAAAAATAAAAAAAAAAAAAAGGAGCATTTCCCTGAACCTTGGAGTGACAGGTGTTTACATACAGCTACCTGTACAAATCAATGAGAGGCTGCATCTATAATCTGGTAACTGCACATCCAAGCATTTGTAGTACTTGTCCTAGAGCTGCACCATCAATCATTAAAGAATCGAGTTTGCAATTCTAACCCCCTCGCATTTCCTTGATTCAGCGCAGAGCGTTCTCTGCTCAAACCGACAGCTGTCAAAAAAAAAAAAAACACAGGCAGCCTGCCAAGTTTATCACAACATTGCTTAGGCAGAGATAGAGAGAAACATTGTAACATTTCGTTCTTTCATATCAAAGGGATAACATTCTGTCTGTAAATGAGGGCAGTTTAACCACTTAAAGTGGGGTTCCACCCAAAAAAAAAAAAACTACATGAAAAATTTGGGTATTTTTTTTTTTTTACTCACCTCTAAATGCCTGTTGCTAGGGGGTCCCTCGTAGTCTGCCTCTTTCAGTGCCTGGGCTGGTGACATCACTTCCATCTCCGCACAGGAAGGGCTCAGCTCTGCTCCCTCCCTCCTGTCAATCATCTGGGACCCATTACAGGTCCCAGGTGACTGAGCGGCCAATCACGGCGCGCAGAGCCGCTCGCGCATGCGCAGTGGGTGCCAGGCTGTGAGGCCACAGCCCGGCGCCCACAGTTGCAATGCCGGCGCCGCTGAACGGAGGGGGAGACGAGCGGGGCTTCGATCCCCCGCATCGCTGGACCCAGGGACAGGTAAGTGTCCAATTAAAAGTCAGCAGCTGCAGTATTTGTAGCTGCTAACTTTTAATTTTTTTTTTTTTTTTTTGACTGGCCCTCCTCTTTAAAGACTAAACCTTTTTCTGGAACTTGTTGCTTACAAGGTAAAATCAGTATTTTTTGCCAGAAAATTACTTCGAACCCCCGAACACTATATATATATATTTTTTAGCAGAGACCCTAGAGAATAAAATGGCGGTTGTTGCAATATTTTATGTCACACTGTATTTGCGCAGCGGTCTTTCAAGCGCAATATTTTTGAAAAAAAATACACTTTAATAAATTTTAAAAAATCTAAACACTTTTTTTGTACAATGTAAAAGATGATGTTACGCGAAGAATCGAGAGAGAATTGTGATCTTTATTCTAAGCAAAAGGAAAAAAAAAAAAACGGGATTCTCATTTTAGTCAGAATCATGCAGCTCTAATATAAGGATGGACGTGCTCCCCTGTACCCGAGGATGTATGGTGACCAGCATACCACCACAGCCTGTCATTGATTTATACATAAACACAAGCCCGTCACCCCGGGGTGCAGAGAGAGGCTCATTTTTCATGACGTATGGCTCTCTGCACTCCTATGAATGAGCTAGGAAAAAAAATCAGATCCCTTAGTGGTCAAGCCTGACTCGTGGAGGTGACATTGAAGTCACAATACCTGGTGTGCGTCTCCAGAGGGAACAATGTACGCCTGGATGGGTTCCACCACGCTGCGGGAGGACCGCATGGTCTGCCTCAGTTGCCGCAGCAGCTCTGTGGTTATCTTTGGTGCCATTCTTAATGCCTAGAAAAGAAATAAAAGTATATGAACTTTCTACAATATACGGAACTGACAAATTACCTTTTTCAGGAGGAAGATTTGTAGACACCTGCAAGCCAGTCTGTCTATCATAGGCAGGACAGGGGGGGGGGGGGCTCAGACCTGTTGTTATGGACCCATTATGCTGTGCATTCCATACTACTGACTGCCCCACTCTGCTGTATATTATATACTGCGAACTATGTTACATAATACTTATCATCACAACTCTATACGCTGTGCTATACATAACACACCACCGACTGTCACACTCTGCACACTGCTAGGAATTGCACAATACCAACTGTCTTGAACAAATTCTAAAAGGTAAAACATTAATAAATAAGTAAATAAAAACAACACACATGTTCTACTTACCCGCTGCGAGTATTGATTTTGCACACAGCAGCCCCGACCCTCCTCTTCTGGGGTCACCTGCTGGAGCTCCTGCCCCTCCCCCTTCCTTAATGCCCCCATAGCAACCCGCTTGTTATGAGGGCACTCGTGCGGGATCACTCCCGAGCCGGCTCTGTGTGCCCGTTAACATGCAGAGTATGGTTGAGCCCCGCCCCCTCCTCACTGGCTGCGACCGACAGCAGCAGCAGCCAATGAGGAGGGCGAAAGAGAAGAGATTCCGTTCTCACACACATTGCTGGATTGAAATTGGGCTCAAGTAAGGGGAGGGGGGGAGCTGCACACAGAAGGTTTTTTTTTTTTACCATAATGCAGAGAATAAATGAAGGTAAAAAACCTTCAGAACTAGGTAAACCCTCTACACTGCGCTGTACATTACATACTACTTACTGCCCCACTCTTTTAGTTACTTACAAACGGCTGCTCCACTCTGTACACTGTGCTATACAATACATACTGCTGACTAAAGGTGGGCTCAGGCGTGTTCGCAGCTCCATGTGCCCGAGCCGCCCAGGAAGCTGAACACGGCTGAGCCCATCCTTACTCCTGACTGCCCCAATCATCCATACTTCTGACCACTGCACTGTACAATTTATATAACTGACCGCTCCGCTGTCCACCTTGTGCTGTACATTCCCTACTCCTGACCATTTCAGTGTGACTAGTGCTACATCACTTCAACTACCTAAGATTGCACACTGTGTTATACAATACATAGTTCTGGTAACCCAACTCTGTACTGTAGGTTAAATATTCCTAATTGTCACATTTTGTATGCTGTACTGTAGATGACATACTCCTGACTGCCCCCCAATCTGTACCCTGTGCTGTACACTCCATACCCGACCTCTGTACATCGTGCTGTACACGTGCTGCTTTAAGACAGTGTACAGAGAAGGGTGGTCAGGTGTACACTGTCTTAAAGCAGCCCTGGACACCCCTCTCCCATATGGTGCAGATATTTCCTAGGTTACCATATAACACCCCCCCCCCCACACCCATGCAGTGAGGTGGTTCCCCCTCTTCCACCCCATACAATACAGTGGTGTGTCCCAGTTATCGTATAACACAGATCCCCCTATTGGAGTTCAGTGGTCTCCCCCGGTTTATCACCTCCCCCCATAGTGTACAGTGGTGTGTCCCGGTTGTTACCATACAGTGCAGTCAGCGTCCCCGGGTGTTCGCGTGCTGTGCTCAGCACTCTGTTCAGCGATCAGTGCCGGGGCCGCGGAGGGTGCCGGGAAATGTAGTCCGCTCTCCTCCTCTCTACACCGCATGAGAAGGAGCAGAGCGAGCCCAAGGAACTACAACCCCGGCATCCTCCGCGGCCAGCCCGGACTGTCAGCACCCTGTCATGTGACGGCAGAGAAGTCAGCTGAGTCTTCCCAGTCATAGATGATAGAGTATTGTACAACCTATTTATCGTCATCTACTATGTACACCTACCTATGTGATTATACAAAGTACCTACCACTATAATAACACCATGCACACCTACCTATGTGATTATACAAAGTACCTACCACTATAATAACACCATGTACACTTACCTCTGTGATTATACAAAGTACCTACCTGTATAATGATACGATAAACTTACCTCTAGTATTGTGTATCTAGCAATTTGGAAATACCATATACCTGTGTACCTACCTCTATGATACTACAGCGCACCTACCTCTACAATAAAACCATGTACCTAAATGTATAATTCCACCCACCTACCTCTATATTAATGATGTGTACCTACCTCTATAATACTACAATGTACCTAGGTTTATAATTCCACCCACTTACCTCTATATTAATGATGTGTACCTACCTCTATAATACTGCAGCGCACCTACCTCTACAATAACACCATGTGATAAAAGTGTGTATACCTTGCGCCAAAAATTAATATGAAAAGTTAAATAAAAGCTGCTAACCCCCAAACTGGGTGAGAAAACCAGTGCAAATGAGAAAATGTATATGGTGGGGGGCGCTAAGTCTATATTTACTGTTAGCTATAATGTATAAAAATGTGGGACCTAACAGCAATTTTTAAATACACATCAATGTGCTATACAAAAAAGCTATATGTATATGAATATAATATTAAGTGTAAAAAGAACATATTAAAAAAAGGTAGCATCCATGCCGTTTGAGCATGTATTAAAAAACAATGTCCATTGTAAAAACAAGAAAAAACAAAATAGAAAAAGTCCACATGCGATTTCAAAAGGTTGAAGAAATAAACCAAATAAGTGACTCTTCCGCTGTGTAGATGAACAACCTTCACCAGCAGTGTTATACACCCAAAGTGCTCTGTGTATAGATGTCCGCTTACCAGAAGTTGTTGACCTTTTTAGTTAAAAAAAGATCAAATGGGCTTTTAGCAAGAAATGACTTGCTGTAATGATATGTATAAGCTGTGCTGGGTAGCCTTTTCCTCTCCCCTGGTAGAGCATCAGGAAATATACATAAGGATACAAGAAGGGCTACAATAGTGTAATCCCATTTATTGATAAAAGCAATTAAAATCAAAAAGTCAAATGGCTGCTTACATATCGGGGTGCCCTCGCCCGGCACTGAGGCCGTACAGTTCGTAAGGGGCTAGGAGCTCCGCTCTGCGCGTGGTGACTGGCGTGCGATCCACCATCAGCTGCTGACGCGTTTCATCCGTCACAGAGATTTCTTCAGACTTCTTGCTCTGTGGTTGTCGGTGGCCACCATCAGCCACCAACAACCACAGAAACCGGAATTGGAAATCGAGAGATTGCGTAACCAGGCATGCCTCAACGTACGTTTCGTTTCCTGTCTTCAGGAGGCAGGTGATGGTGAAACGCACGCCAGTACAAGGAGGGCTACAATAGTGTAATCCCAGTCGCCTCCTGAAGACAGGAAACGAAACGTACCTTGAGGCGTGCTTGGTTACGCAATCTCTCGATTTCCAGTTCCGGTTTCTGTGGTTGTTGGTGGCTGATGGCGGCCTCCGACAACCACAGAGCAAGAAGTCTGAAGAAATCTCTGTGACAGATGAAACGCGTCAGCATGACGCCATCACGCCCTGCTTAGCGTGCACACAAACCCACCCACCAGCTCTGAGGATTCCGCTCGCTTGTTGGCGAGGATCTTCTAACAGACCCGGGAAGTGGATGACGACCTATACCGCTCATATGCGGGACTCCTCAATCTATTACCATTATCCCCGATCGCTACTGCATGTATCCCGCCAACAGATGAATGATAATAACCTGCCAAGCTGTACGTAGATGGTTTGAGAAGGATCTAATTGTCCTGCATGCCTGTTGCATACCGGTGTCTACGGAGTGGTGAGATTGAATCCGTTTACTCCCCACATGGGACTGTTATGTCTATACGACAGTGTGTTTCTCTCCCTGAATTAGCACCGATGCTGTGACTGATAAAAAAGTATCCATTCAGGCACACTCCCATCTCCACTTACTCACAGCTCTCGGTATAGGACATCATTCCTACATCACTGGCTACTTAGTTCATCGTATCCAATTCTACCAACTGTAGTCATTTATCACTGTAGCCCTGGTAGCAGGCCATTCATCAATCCTGGTGTTGTTACCCTGCTGGTGGATCCCCATCATTTACGGCTGCACCCACCTACCACCCTGTTACATACAAACAATTGCACATATTGAGAAGATTTGCTTCCTCTTTCTTGATCAGTAGTGTGTGTTAAGTGGTGGCCATCTGTGTTTTGTCTCTAGACAACGTTGTCTATTTTATTTAATGGTGACGGTTTTTTGGTTTACTATTAATCACTGGTAGATATATTTTTGCCCATTCATTAGTCCAGTTGTTATGACTTTGGGGACACTTTGTGTAATTCCCTGGTACCCACACCAAATAATTACCCAATTGTTATTTACTCCATTTTTAGCAACTTTGGGCCGTCTACAGGGCTTAGTATTCGGGTCCTCCAGGGGGTGCTGCCCAGAGCGCCCTTTGTGAATTGACGATTTCTCTGAGCAGTCTGGCTTTTCCATCAGAAGTGTGTCCATCCCTTCTGAGCTCCTATGGTCGCCCTCAAGGCCGCAGCATTTCTCAAACTGTTTTTAATCTGGATGCAAAAAGATGTGGCAAATCTTCATGCAATTTGCAGGGTCAGTGTTTGTTTAATTTTTGAATATAGACCTAGCAAATTATTCTGTTGTTATCATTTCAATGTCATGATTATGTATTTTTACACTCATGTTTTTTCAATTGTAGGCGTATTACCGTTTTGATGTAACCACTTACCCCTGAAGAAGAGAACTATTACGATAGATTTGAAACGCGTTGGGTTATCTCTTTTGTTATAATTGTTTCAATTGAGTATTGGTTTACATGCATTGTAATTCTTACCTCTGTATCTGCCCCTCTGCATCCTGTATTTTCATGTCTTGCACAATTGTGATATCTTTTACTTCACTTAACAAATAAGCAATATTTTGATAATAACATTGCATAACTTTACTGAAGCAGCGTCCTGTTCAAAGTCCCAATTAGAGGAAACCCATTTTCTGTGATTTGTCATACAATTTAGGGATGGGGTCAGCTGACTTCATTTGCTAAAACGGAAACACCATAAATCCATATTTTCCTTCAGAGAGATTTCAATAGACGTCTGTACATGAACCTGCATACATGTCTCTCAAATCGCCCCCAAAGTCAGACTGAAATGCCGGTTCAGCTGAACTCGCATAATTTTAAACCCACATTCAGTGTGAACCTAAGCTTAAGGTAAGTTTAACATAATGTGCTAGAATGGGGTAGATATTATAAAAATGACAAAAATCGCTGACAGGCAGGGTTTTTATAACAGGAGAGACCCTAGAAGTCTCTTCTGTCATAAATCTCCCCCCTGCCTGTCAGAGAGTGATGTGATCTGAGCCTTACATGTTCAGCTCAGACCATATTTACCGCTCCCGCCCTGTGTGCTGCTACAATGAGACTTCCATGCCATTGGCTGAGAGCGCTGATCAGGAGCCGGTCAGCTGCTGGTTTTCCAATGGCCAGCTTCTATCAGGCCGACTGTCATAATGTCAGCCTGTTTTTATTGAACCAGCCGATGTCGCCTGGCATTCGGCCTGCATGTACTAGGCTTTACAGGAAGCATTAGTGTTGGGGTACAGGAAGGATTGTGTTGGATCAGTGTTAGTATTACAGGGTGGATTAGGGTTAGAATACCGGGAGGGTTAGTTTTAGGGGTACAGGGAGGGTTAGTGTTGGGGTACAGGGAGGGTTATTTTTGGGGTACAGGGAGGGTTAATATTAGGGCATAGGGAAGGTTAGTGTCGGGGTACAGGGAGGGTTGGTGTTAGGGATACAGGAAGACTTGGTGTTGGGGTACAGGGACGGTTAGTGTTAAGGGTACAGGGAGGGCTAGTGTTGGGGTACAGGGAGGGTTAATGTTAGGGGTACAGGGAGGGTTAGTGTTAGGATTACAGGGGTTTAGTGTTGGGGTACAGGGAGGGTTGGTGTTAGGGATACAGCAAGACTTGTTGGGGTACAGGGAGGGTTGTTGGGGTACAGGGAGGGTTAGTGTTAAGGGTACAGGGAGGGTTAATGTTAGGGGCATAGGGGGGTTTGTGTTAGGATTACAGGAAAGGTCAGTGTTGGGAGTTACAAGGAGGGCTAGTGTTATGGGTACAAGGAGGGATAGTGTTAGGATAACAGGGGGGCGGGGTTAGTGTTGGGGTACAGGGAGGGTTGGTGTTAGGGATACAGGAAGATTTGGTGTTGGTGTACAGGGAGGGTTAGTGTTAAGGGTACGGGGATGGCTAGTGTTGGGGTACAGGGAGGGTTACTGTTAGGATTACAGGTGGGTTACTGTTGGGGTACAGGGAGGGTTGGTGTTATGGATACAGCAAGACTTGGTGTTGTGGTACAGGGAGGGTTGTTGTTGGGGCACAGGGAGGGTTAGTGTTTGGGTACAGGGAGGATTAATGTCAGGGGCATAGGGAGGGTTGTTGTTGGGATTACAGGGGGGGGTAGTGTTGGGGTACAGCAAGGATTGGTGTTAGGGATACAGGAAAGGTCAGTGTTGGGGTACAGGGAGGGTTAGTGTTGGGGTACATGGAGGGTTTCGGTGTTATGGATACAGGGAGGGATAGTTTTAGGATTAAAGGGGAGTTAGTGTTAGGGTCTGGCCAGGTCACACAAAATCTATTTTTCTTACCTGAATGAGGAGTCTCGTAGCTTTGCTACCTCAGTGTTCAGCTGCTTGGAGAGAAAAGATTTGCACTTTAATCCTTCGTAGCAGAAATACCTGTTGTCTGATAGTTGTAGGTGAACCTTGATCCAGAGCCTCATTACAGTGGCCTGGAGTGAGTGGAAAGTAATGGAGCTAGCAGAGGGCCGGCATGACAGGAGTGAGAAGGGGACATCAAGGGGTTAAGGAGAACAGGGTAAAAGTGGGGAGAGGTGGACTGGAAGAAAAGGAAAGAGGGAAGGGGTTTAGTTTATTTATTGGATAGGGGGTTCCCTGGGCAGGATTGCAGGGAGAAGTCTAGACAGGGAACAGTTTGCAGCCTAGCAGCTTAGAGCAGTGGCACTTGTAGTTCACCAGCAATGGCCGACGTGGACCTGCTCTTGGACCAGCTCTGGGCAGCCGCCACTGCCAGGGGCCCTGAGTGGCTGCACAGCCAGGTGGCCCCACTGCTCTGTGACCATGCATCCGGCTCGGCGATGGGGGTACAGGAGCTCCCACGTGCTTGGAGGTGTAGGCCTCCGGAGCATTTCTCCCTGGGAGCTTCCCGCCGAGCTTTGCGCCATGGCAGGAGCCCCGATCGGGACCCGTCAGGCCCACCGGCAAAGCCCCAGCCTGCTTCTGCCGTGGTGGAGCCTGGACAGAATCCTTACCACCGGCGAAGCTCGGTGGGCTGGGCTACGGCGCGGGCAGGTGCCTCAACCCTGCCTGATCAGCGACACCATCGGGAACGAACGGACTCCCCCTCTTTGGATGTGCTGGTAAGGGGGAAGTCTCGGCGTGGGAGGAGTTCCGTTATGGCCACCGGGCCTTTACCAATCCTAGCCGGCGGCCCCGGGTCACCAGAAGTGCCCACTGCTGCGGGCGTGGTCAAGATGGCGGCCTAGAGAGACGTGAGGGACAAGAGCTCCGCACCTGATCGGCCAATTATCCGGCTTCTAGGGCTGCATGGACACCCTGCTGGACCTCCTGAGCTGCCGCTGTTCACGGGCTCTCCTGTGAGGTAACCTGGGAGGTAGTGACATCGGCATCGGGCGAGCAGATGCCGCAGCCGGCGGGACCGCGTGGAGCGCCCTGGTGTGCAGGAGAGACAGGGGCTCCACGCTTCACAGGCCTCACACTCCGGTTCTCTGTCCTGTGAGCATAGACCGCCCTGGCTGCTCTGGATGGCGCCCCCCACACCTGATCCTTACGATATAGAGCCACCCTCCTTGCCTCACTGAACAGGGGGTCTGTCACAGGCTCGAGCGGGACACTCTCTGGGGCACACAGACGGCGGCATCCTGCCTTTTAAACCCCGCAGGCAGACACAAGTGCAGTGTCCTGGGGGAAGTGAGAATCAGGAGCTACGTGCTGTGCATTCAATACAATCAAACTCCCTGTGATACTAACACACCATGCTTTGCCTGTTACAACGAAGCTGATATGTGCCACTGACTTATAGCCATCCTTCTTGTCCCACTGCACAGTGATTTCTCTGGGGAGCTAATCTGGGGCAAAGAGATAGTGATATCCCGCATTGCAAACGCCGCCACTGCAGAAAGTTTATACGTGGAGCACCCTGATGTGAAGCGAGGGACAGGGGCTTCACATTGCACAGCTGCTTTAATTTGGCCCCTTGAGATTCATAACCACACTGTCCTGCCTGGGCATGCGTAAGAGGACCTGCGGTGCACAGAAGAAAAGGCAGTCGGCCCAAAAAACTCCACCGCCGGCCAGGGACACACGTGCAGCGGTGCGACTAAACATGGCGTCCCAAACGGAGCACACAGAACCCTGTGCAGAAGCGTCTCAGCTAGCTACAGATCAATTCCAAGCACTAATGCAGGCGATAACAGGTTGCCAAACCACCCTTACCACGAAAATAGAACAGATGCAATCAGAAATGGGCCTCATAAGACGTGATATGGACAAATACCGTGATAGGCTGACGGAGGCTGAACGAAGGGTAGGAGACAATGAGGATGTCATCCGGGACCATAGTGACTCAATCCGCACACTGCAAGTTAAGATGAAAATGCTGGAATCCCAGGCTGAATACCAAGAAAACAGAAATCGCAGAAATAACCTGCGACTGGTGGGACTTCCGGAAGGAGTAGAGGGAAGAGATCCGGAGGCTTATACAGAGCATCTGCTCCGTACTCTCCTTCCACAAGCTCCATTCTCTACACATTTTGCGGTGGAGCGCGCCCATAGGATGCCATCGGTCCGGGGTCCACCGGGAGCACCACCACGAACCTTCATATTCCGCATGCTAAATTTCAGAGACCGTGATTTAATCCTTAGAGAAGCCAGAAAAGCTGGGGAACTGAGATCCGAAAACGCGAAGATTATGCTGTTCCCTGATTATTCGGTCGAGACGCAAAGACAGCGTAGGACATTCAATCAAGTCAAAGCCCAAATGCGCACCAGGGGGCTCAAATATAGCATGCTATTCCCAGCGCGGCTTAGAGTGGTGGACGGAGAGACTACAAAATTCTTCACTTCCCCGGAGGAGGCGTCCAGATGGCTCGAGTCCTTGCCACGCAGTCATTGATCTGTAACTCAGAGACCACCAAGAATACCTCTTTCCTATGCCCGAGATGTTTTTTTTTTGTTTTTTTTGGAGACCAGATCTAGACTGTGAACTGGATGCAATGTCGGGTGTTGTCATAATAGGTGATCGATACTTTGCTGAATGGTCTGGTGTTCGGGGTTGGGGGGGATCTGCCACCTTTGATTCACCTCCGGCGTTTGACTTTTTTATTTTTGCCGTTGCTCCCCCCCCCCTTTCGTTGCCCCACCCCTGGATGCAAGATGTACTGGAATCCATACTCTCTATAATTATCACCCCCTTTTTTCCAGTGCTAAGGAGTGAGGAATGGATCTTGCATTTGAGCGGTTGAGGTGGGTGGGGGGCTGAGGTGGCTTCCCCGGGCCTTTTACAGTCAGAGTCATCTGATTAAACGTGACATTGGTATCTCCACCAGAACTGTGATCCGCCTATGGAACTGCCGATCAGAAGGAGAGGTTAGGGGTGGAAAGCTTTCCCCCTTGGATTGGTCTCAATTGAGAAGCATAAGTGTTTAATATGTACTGTTTAACCTTACTTATTTCTTACAGGTTGAGCGAATAGCTCGTGTAACTAAGATTGTACCCTTAGAGTGATCTAAGAGTGAGTTACTGTGTAGATGCTGAAGGGTTTCCTTGTTCCCTTATCATGTTTTTCCTTTTTTATCAGCAATGGCCTACAGGTAATGCGTGTAGTGGAGTCCCTACGCTCCATCGGGTCCTAGGTGTGTCGATTGCTACACACTCCCCCCATAGGAGTTTTCTCCTACATTTAAGTTGGGTTTTTTTTGGTTGTTATGGGTACTCGAACACCCCTAGGTTCACTTAAAGGGGTGTGGGGTGGGATGGGGGGGAAGTTTGGTTCTATTTGTTTGTTTTGTTTCTTTTTTGTTCTTGGTTTTCTTACACTTACACGCTTGAATGCATTTAAATTCAAATGGTTCTATGACATCAGAGGATTAGGTTACGCTAGGAAATCTCCTGTCCTACTACCTTCCTGCGAATACCCTGCTTACCCACTGATGGGGGTGGGGTGGGGTGAGGGGGGGTCTTATGTAAGCCCCCGAGATATGTGGTTCCCCTTCCAATTTATCTGTCCTACCGGCATATGGCTCCATTAAAGATCTTGTCCTGGAATGTCAGAGGTCTTAATCATAAAATCAAGCGCTCCCTAGTCTTTGATTACCTTAAAAAGTATACTCCACATATCTGCATTCTCCAGGAGACACACTTGGTGGGAGGTAGAGCAATGGGACTGAAGAGGCCGTGGGTGGGACACCACTACCATGCTACGCACACTAGTTATGCCAGGGGAGTTAGTATCTTGGTCCACAGATCCCTCAATTTTGAACCCCTGGATGTACTTATAGATCCAGAAGGCAGATATGTGTTGTTACATGCTGTTATTGACACAATAGCCGTGGTGTTGGTGGGTGTTTATCTGCCGCCTCCGGCTAATATCTCCCTCTTACAGAAAATAATTACCCTGATTTCCCAGTTTCCCACGGATAACGTGATCCTAACGGGGGATTTTAATATCCCTCCGAACCCCTCTCTAGATAAACTGTCCCCTGACCCCGCCACTGATTCGACGCTGTTCCGTTGGTCCCAGACAATGGGATTGGAGGATGTGTGGCGATGGAAACACCCATCGGATCATATGTACACATGTCACTCCTCCTTCTATAATACATTATCCCGTATTGACCTTTTCTATGCCAATTTACCCATGCTTCCCAAAATTATAGATATTGAGATACTCCCAAGGGGGATATCTGACCATTCCCCGCTGCTATGTACGCTGCAAACTGCTACCCCACAGGCAGATAGAATCTGGCGGCTGTCTCGGTTCTGGATTGAACATCCTACTATAGAAGTGGAGATGGTCAAAGAAATCAAACAATTCTGGTTATCTAATGCCAATTCTGCCACACTAGGGACTGTATGGGACACCTTTAAAGCCTACATTAGAGGTTGCTATATGTCATCCATAGCCAGGGAATGTAGAAACAATGCAATGTTATTGGAGGAAGCGGAAGCTAAGGCCTGAGAGTTAGAGACTAGGTTTGCCCTTACCCAGTGTTGTATTTAGGTTTTGTGCTGCCCTAGGCCTGACTAAACTTGTGCACCCTCTAATTTAAATACGGTACACCCCTTCCTGTCAAGGTCACACCCCTTCCTGTTTAAGACCCACCCTGCAATCTGTAAACCACACCCCTTCCTCTTTAGGCCCCACCTTTTCCTCCTAAAGCTCACCCTCCAGTCTATTGGAAGGCAAACTCTGCATGAAGCATAGGTAAATGCAGGTCAGAAGGAGGTTAAGTGCACCTGTCAGTGGATTCTGAATGATCACTGAAACATCTCAAACTGATGTCAGAACAAATGCCAGTGCTAAGTGATAACAAAGGCACTTTGTTGTGTTGGAAGTGCTCATTTTCACCTGTTGAAATACCCCTACATTACATCACATTGGGCCAGCAGATAAGGTTGGGCTAAATCCATATTTGTGGATTATTGGACATACAATGGTGATCTGACCACACAGGTACCACGCTTGACTGTTGGTGCCACTTGTCCCAGGAGGAACACTGGGGATGGGGACCTGCCCAACTAATGTTCCATTTGATGGTGGTCATGTAAAATTCACAAACCAGTTTCATAGTCAAAGAATTAGGACTCAGTCAGACCAAAAATAACCCCAAAATATGTCAATACACAGACTGAAAGATCTTTAACCTGTGCATGTTTAATTGCAATACATTTTGCTAAATAAAATAGGAGTAACTGGCATAAAGATGTTCCTATAGAGAAAAACCTAAGACAAATCAGCAGGTTTCAAAAACCATGAGTGAAAAAAAGTACACTAAAAGTGTAGCATAAGCCAGTGGGGACTCTTTTCATGTGGGAGCCAGGAGGAGGCTGTTTTTTTTCGTGCGAGCGGGCAGCTTTTTTGCTGCCCCCCTGCAAAGTGCTGCCCTAGGCCTGGGCCTTGTTGGCCTAGGCCAGGATACAGCATTGCCCTTACCTCTAACCTAATTATAGCACAGGATATGAAGGTGGCCTATCGGGAGGTTATGCTACTCAGAGTGGCCAAGGCAAATAAACGCCAATTGGCCCAGACACAGAGGATATTCGAACAAGGGGACAAAACAGGCAGGCTCCTAGCCTGGCTGGCCAGGGAACAATCCTCGATCTCCACCATAGCCCGTATTCGGAAGAGTGACGGGACTCTAGTATCAGACCCGGTAAATATTAATGCTTGCTTTGCTGACTACTACTCGACTCTGTACTCTTCTAAGACACAATATTCTCCTGACGAGCTCTCAGACTTTTTAGACAGGGTAACACTTCCGGTCCTTACAGACGCAGCAAGGGAAAGCTTAGATGCCCCAATACCTTTGGAAGAGGTTCAGCAGGCCTTGGGTTCTATGCAGACGGGGAAGACCCCGGGAATAGATGGTCTCCCCCCCGAATTCTATAAACTGTACATTGGTGAGGTACCCCATAGGATGCATGCAATGCTCACAGAGACCCTACGAACTGGAGAGCTCCCACTGTCTATGGCACAAGCCATTATAGTGGTTATACCCAAACCAGGGAAGGATCCCCAACTGTGCCCTTCATACCGACCCATATCCCTGCTTTATGCTGACGCAAAAATACTTACTAAAATTCTAGCCAGACGCCTGAACGAAGTAATACTTACCCTTATTCACGAAGACCAGTCAGGCTTTATGCCGGGGAAGGGCACAGATATAAACATTCGTAGGTTGTATGCGGTCCTGGCCTCTGGGGAGGAGGATGCGGAGGACGGGATTGTGGCCTCTTTAGATGCAGAGAAGGCATTCGATTCTGTTGAGTGGGGCTATCTCTGGGAGGTACTTCGCAGATTCGGTTTCGGCCCGGTCTTCCTCTCCTGGGTCAGGATGGTGTACAAGGCCCCGACGGCTAGGGTACGCACAGGTACGGTGCTCTCTCCGGCATTCCCCCTTAGTAGGGGGACCAGGCAGGGGTGCCCTCTTTCGTCTGGACTTTTTGCCCTGGCGATTGAGCCCATGGCTGCCCTCCTCCGTGCTGCACCAGAGATTCGGGGGATCACAAGGGGTTCCATACAGGAAAGGGTGTCGTTATATGCTGAATTTGGAAGGGTCGCCTGTGGAAAATACACTTAAATCCCCAGATACTGGGAAAACGCTGTCCACACTGTACAATATATTTGCGTCCCATGACACATCTAAGTGTCCCAGCTGTGTGAGCTATGGCGGGGGGATATTCCGGAGCTGACAGATGAGGACTGGGAGGAGGGGATACAGCAATATTTACCCCTTACAATTTCGGCTAGAGATAGATTCATGCAACTGAAGTTTCTTCACCGTGCATATTACTCTCCAGTACGTTTAGCGAGAATTTACCCTGATAGGTCGGCGAGGTGCGCTAGGTGTGGTTCGGATGATGCTGACTTCTTCCATATAGTCTGGTCCTGCCCTGGTATGAAGGAATTCTGGGAAAATATACTTGCTGATATTAACTCCATTGGGAGATTGATGATTCCATACAGCCCGATCCCTCTCTTGTTGGGCATTTGCGACTTCCTAGAGGTCTCATGGGGAAGAGACTATTCATCTTCTACGCCACATTATACGCTAGAAAGGCAATCCTATTACAGTGGAATCAGTCCCAGCCACCCACCAGACAGCTTTGGTTTGATAAATAGGGCACTACCATTATATGAAATGACATATATGGGAAGAAATTGCCCCAAAAAATTTGGGAAGATTTGGGCAGCATGGGTGAAGGCAAAACATCTAACTATTGATTGAGGCCCCCGGGTTGTGGCTCACGATTACTGATATAAATTGGTCCTCATAAATGGATTTCTGTGTCTACCTGTGAGAGTGTGGGATTAAGGTGTACGAACTAAGGGTAATCAATGTGACCTCTTATACCTCCACCCGAGATGGGTGTACTGTTCTTGTTAATATACTGTTGAATTCACTGCTACTCCGGCATTTGTTAAGAAATGTGAGAAACCTTTGAAAGATGTCTCTATCTATGTCTAATCCGATTTAAACTGTTTGTTTTGGAAAACCTAAATAAACTTTTTTGTTAAAAAAAAAAAAGAAGTGCCCACTGCTAGAAAGGTCGGGCAACAGAGCGGCGACGGCGGAGGACGTGCAGCGGAGGCACAAGGCCCAGGCCGCAAAGTACAGGAGAAGACCAGGTCGGTGGGCAGAGCTAGTGCCGGGAGGCGTGGTCAGCAGCGGCAGGCATCTTTCCTTACTGGTGACCCGCAAAAGGACTACTTTGACCTCCCGGCTGAGCACATCAGCGACTATGAGAGTCTGAATGCAGAGATCCTGGCTCACCTGGGAGTGACCACAGCCGTCCAGGGTCAAAGGGTGCACCGCTGGAGGTATAAACCTGACCGACCACCCAGGTCCCAAATGCACAAACTGGTACAGCTGGTCAAAAAATGGCTGCAACCAGAGAAGTTGACAGGCCCGCAAATGGTGGAATGGGTGGTGATGGACTGGTACTTGCAGTCCCTGCCAGATGACCTACAGCGCTGGGCAAGACATGGAGACTGCAACTGCTGACCAGATGGAAGATTTGGTTCAAAGTTACATCGTGGTGGAGGACCTGCTCGGGCCTGCCAAGCTTCGGGAACCCACACCAAGGGCATCCAGGCCAGCCACAGTACCTGGGAGAGAAGCCCTGCCAGATGTTGGAACTCGCAAACCTACATCATCTTCCACAGAACCACGGAGGTTGGTTCCTGTCCCAAGGATGGGGGACATACAGTGTTGGCGATGTCAGTCCTGGGGGCATACCCGGGCACAATGCCCACTTCAGGAGGAGCCTATGGATTGAGGTTGGAGAAGCTCCTTCTATGTGCATAAAGCATGTGCCACTCATCTTGATCTGGCTGCAGGACGGTTTGAGTGTGAAGTGTGGGTAAACCACCTTCCTGCCAGGGCTCTACTGGACTCCGGTAGCATGGTGATGCTGGTACATGCCAGGGTGATCGGGAGACTCGGCCCCGTAAGACTCTACGGGTAGTGTGTATACATGGGGACACCAACCAGGGAGTACCCCCTGGTTCTGGTGACTGTTTCTTATGGCTGTACCTCAGTGACACAAGAGGTTGGGGTGGTAAAAAGTCGGGTACATGACATCATAGTGGGGCATGACTGCCCGTTGTTTATTGAACTGTGGAACCAGGTACAGACAGGGCTGCCAGGACAGCCAGGAGAACTGAGGACACTGGGCCTTTTGGGGCCAAACCTTGAGGGGTCTGTTCCAGAACCAACCGCAACACACACCTATAATGTTGCGATACCTGTCACTGATAATGACATTTCAGAAAATACGAATATAGTTGATAATGCTCATCTTTCAGGTCTCAAGACCGAGTTGACATCTGGGGGGGAATCTCTCTGCTACAGGTCATGTTGGGGTAGGACGAAGAGGAATCTTCCCCATTGCAGACCTTGGTTGAGGTGGATGAGGGGGAAACTTCCTCTAGGCTAGTGCACCCAGATTTGGGGGTGCCCAGGGGTGTGTTTGGCACCACGCAGCTACAGGACCCCACTTTGGTCAATGTACGAGAGCAGGTATCAGTTATTAATGGAGTCCCACAAGTGCCCGGGGCCGAACAAAGGTTTCCACACTTTGTATTGAATGGGGACTTGCTTTATAGAGTAGCTGAAAGCCGAGGAGAAACTGTGGAGCAGTTGCTGGTTCCCCAGTCGTATCGGCGGATGCTCCTTGATTTAGCCCACAACGATGCACTGGGGGTACACCTGGAGGCTGAAAAAACAGAAGCCAGGATAACTGACAGGTTTTACTGGCCAGGGGTAAAGGCTGAGATGAAGAGGTACTGTGCATCCTGCCCCACTTGCCAGTTAACTGCCCCAGTGTCCCACTACAGAAACCCCCTGGTACTCCTGCCCATAATTGAGGTGCCGTTTGAACAGATTGCTATGGATCTGGTGGGGCCCTTAGTAAAGTCAGCCAGGGGACACCAATATATATTAGCAGTCCTGGATTACCCAACTAGGTATACTAAAGTGGTCCCTTTTAAGGAAAACTTCCTCTAAAGCCATCTCCCAGGAGTTGCTTCAAATGTTTTCACAAACTGGGTTCCCCAAGGAGATACTGACAGACCAGGGGCAACCCTTTCATGTCAAAGGTGTTGGCGGACTTGTGCAAACTGTTTCAGATCAAGCCGTTGCGGACGTTCATCTATCACCCTCAGACAGATGGCCTCATTGATAGGTTTAATAAGACCCTAAAGTCAATGTTAAAAAGAGTGGTCCAGAAGGATGGAAAGGACTGGGGCATGTTGCTGCCTGCCCTGTTATTTGCCATCTGAGAAGTTCCACAGGCATCCACGGCCTTCTCACCGTTTGAACTGATATACGGACGAAGACCCCATGGACTGCTGGATCTAGTGAAGGAAACCTGGGAAAGTGAGTCCTCACCACACAAAACGGTGGTAGAACATATCACTCAGATGCAGGAGAGGGTGGCTAGAGTGATGCTATTAGTGAGGGAGCACTGGTGGCAGGTGGTAGGTGGTAGGTGTCAATGCAGGAGACCCTGCCGGAATTGACCTGGTGCAGGTTGCTGCTACCCTCTCTAAGCCTCAAACTCAACAAATAAAGGAGTTTCTGCATAGAAACCGAGAAATGTTTTCAGGGTTACCTGGTCTCACTAATGTCATTGAACATGACATTATAACAGAACACAATGTAAGAGTCCGATTAAAACCATATCGTATCCCAGAAGCTCATAGAAAGGCAGTGTCGAAAGAGGTGAGAAGGATGCTTGAACTTGACGTCATTGAAGAATCGCAGAGTGAATGGTCGAGTCCAATAGTTTTGGTCCTGAAACCCAACGGCACCCTGCATTTCTGTAATGACTTTAGGAAACTTAATGAAGTGTCCAAGTTTGATGCCTATCAGATGCCCCGGGTAGACGAGTTAATTGAAAGGTTGGGTCCCACCCGCTACATCACCACGTTGGACCTCACAAAAGGGTACTGGCAGATTCCCCTCACCAAAGAAGCCAGAGAGAAAACTGCTTTTTCCACTCCTGAAGGCCACATCCAGTACAAGAGGATGCTATTTGGTTCACACTCGGCCCCTGCCACGTTCCAAAGGTCAATGGACAAAACGTTATGCCCCCATCGACAATACACCTCTGTCTACCTGGATGATATTGTTATTTTTAGCACTGATTGGGAGTCCCATCTTCCCCGGGTTCAGGCAGTCAAAGACTCTCTGAGGAAAGCAGGATTCACAATTAATCCTGAGAAATGTGCTGTTGGGGTGGAGGAGGCCAGGTACCTAGGGTACATTGTGGGTAGGGGGCTAGTGAAACCTCAGTTGAATAAGGTAGCCATACAGAACTAACCAAAAAGCAGGTCAGAGCATTTCTGGGCATAGTTGGTTACTACTGAAGGTTCGTCCCCAACTTTGCCACCATTGCTGCACCATCGACTGACTTAACAAAAGCCAGGAAGTCAGTAATGATCAAATGGAATACGGATGCTGAAGAAGCCTTTCAGAAGCTTAAGGTGGCATTGTGCCAGCATCCGGAGCTTGTGGCTCAGACAGATGCCTCAAGTGAGGGCTTAGGAGCAGTATTGTCTCAAGAGGTCAATGGGGAAGACCACCCAGTAGTTTTTTTGAGTAGGAATCTGACGACAGCGGAGAAAAACTACGCTGTGGTAGAGAGGGAGTGTCTGGCCATCAAGTGGGCTCTGGACTCCCTACGATATTTTCTCCTAGGTAGGAGGTTTCGCCTGGTGTCAGACCATGCCCCATTGACCTGGATGAGACAAAACAAGCACACCAATGTCAGGGTGACAAGGTGGTTCCTTTCTCTTCCGGAGTTTAATTTCATTGTAGAGCACAGACCCGGGAAACAACAACAGAATGCCACTGCCCTCTCCCGAGTCCATTGTATGGTGTCGAATGGCTTTAATCAGGAGAGGACTGACTCGCAGTTCTCTGTGTTAATAAAGAGATATTTGGGACCCAGAATTTCGGAGGCTCCGAAGTGATATTCGGGTGGGAAAGAAAGAGCCTCCACCCCTGACTACAGGGATTCCAACACACACGGGGGTTAAGAGCCTCCAGGAAATATCTCTTAAAAGAAAGGCCTGGAGCATTACCTGAAAGGTAATTTAGCACAAGGCCATTATGACAGGGGTTAATGGGGCTTGTAAGGGGATAGGAAAGGGGTGGTAACTGTGAGTGGGAGGGCAGACAGGAAGGGGAAGAGTGGTGGAAAAGTTAGTGGAAAGGAAGGGGAGGAGTCAATAGACACAAGGATAGAGGGTAAGGAACTTACTTCTCCTTCCCTGCTGCTCCATCCCGGATAAAATAGGATAAAATGGGTGACGTGGAACAGCTGATGGAGCAGCTGCGGGCCGCGGCGGCGGTGCACGGCACTGGCTGGCTGAATGCTCAGGTTAGGAACCTGCTAATGGGAGCCGGGGCGGGGGGTAATACATCTGCACCCCCCACAGTGACTCAGCCTCGGAGGTCTAGGCCCCTGGAGCGCCTTAGCCCGAAGGTATCTCCCAGGGTCCGGCGCCGCATTAGGAGCCCCATGGAGACGCCCTCCAGGGACCCTCCGGTACCAGCAAGGAAGCGCCAGACACACAGGGCGTCAGTGCGGGCCGGGAGGAATCCTTAGCTCAGGCAGGACTCACGGGATGGGGGGAGGATGCAGGATATCACCCATCCTTCATCGAGTGAACAGACTCACTCTGCGGCGCCTGGTACTGGCCCCGCGGCCACCCGGGTGGCTCAGCGGGGGAGAGAAGGGTCCTCGGGAACCGGCTTGATGCCTGGAGTGGATGGTGTCCCCTCCGCGGGGGAGATGTCAGGAGAGAGGGAGCTGGATGGCGGCGCTGCGATTAGAGTTGTTCGTGGTCGGACGGCGAGAAGTGCGGGGAGAGCGGCTTCATCCCGCCCAGTTGGGGTGACTGCCCAGCTGGTCAATGCAGAGGAACAGCCCGGGCCGTCCTGGAAGATGGCGAGCAGTGACGTCACGGGCGGCCGTACTGGCGCCCATCGGCATTCAGGTGTCACGAGCCGGGGCTGCACGGATGATCGCGACGACGCTACCTTATCCGAAGGCGAGCTGGAAGATGAGAGCGGGGACGAGTTGGTGTTGCCAGCAACTGTGGAGAGCGTGATGACGGCTCATGGAGGTCCTAATCCGCGGCAGCCTGGTAAGCGGCCCTTAGGCCAACCTTCTTGTTCTTCTATGTGTGTGCCTGTGGTTGAAGGAACTGGAGCTGGGGTGTGTCGAATGGTGTGTCTGCGTTAGGGATGGGTGCTGGGGGTAGCGTGCAGGAACTGACACAGCTACTGGCGCGTTTGAGAGAGGTGTTAGGGAGGTTAGTCCCATTGCTGGGGGCTGGGTCGCCCACGGCGGCTTGGGTTCCTACTCATGACACGGGTGTGTCGGGGCCTGTGACGGTTGCCAATGGCACGTTACCAGGGACAGCGGGTGGTGTGTTGCAAGCGCCCCTGGGGGCGCCGGCTGCCTCAGGGGCGGGGGCCATGCAAGTGGCAGGGGAGGTCAGTGTGGCAGACGGCGGACAAGGTAAGTCGGTGGAGAAGGAGGTAGATCGGGTACGTTTGGCGGACGCGGCCAAATGTGAGGTATATGTCTGTTTTGAAGGGCCGCTCGGAGCGCACCTCAAGCAGGAGGTGCATGAGAAAATCTGGCGTGGTGAGTATGTGAAGATTTTTTCCCTTCTTCCGCTGGAAAAATGTAATCTGGACAGAGGTAAGTTGGATGATAGCAAGAAAGAGGAGGAGGAAAAGCGGAGATATAGACTCATTCCTAGGTCGTTCGCCAATTGGCTGCAGGCATTTGCTATTCTAGCTAGCGTTATAGGGGAAAAGGCGCCGGAGAATTGCTCCGCTCTCTTTTGCTATTTGGATGCGATTGGAGAGGCGTATCGCATTTACGGAGGCTTGGCGTGGCTCAGGTATGACGAGCAGTTCCGGCAGCGAAAAGCAATACATCCATCTTTGCGTTGTTATCACAAAGACATTAGTCTTTGGATGCGGCTCATGACCTCGGCACGGCTGGGACTTCATTTTTTCAGTCGGGGGCCAGTGGATCTTCTTCCTCTGGACAGTCGGCCGGAAAACGTAAGGGGTGTTGTTGGGCATTCAATGAAGGAAGTTGCAAGTTTGGAGTGAATTGCAAGTTCAAACATGAGTGCTCCGGCTGCGGGGGCTCCCATTCAAGCAATAGATGTACTCAAAGAGGCAAGGGTAAACAAGGGGACCTTGCAGTAAAAAGGGAGGACTCCGGTGAGCATAACAAGGATGCGTCCGTTTCTAGGTAGGTATCCAAAGCGGTAGGCGGCGGCGCTGCTGGCCGCGGGATTCTCCGAGGGTTTTCGGCGCTGGCTCGCCCGGACATGGTGTCCCAAAAGTTGGCAAAAGAGGTCGAGTTGGGCCGCATGGCGGGTCCGTTCGCTTCTTTGCCCCTGGAATCTAGTGGTTTCTCCATTGGGGGTGGTCCCCAAGAAGGAACCCAACAAGTTTAGATTGATCCATCATTTGTCCTATCCCAGGGGGGGTTCTGTGAACGAGTCAATAGATCCGGACCTATGCTCAGTGTCATATACGTCATTTGATGCTGCGGTATGGTGGGTCCGGGTCTATGTGATAGTTTTCACTTGCTTGGTTGTAAGTGAAAAGGGTACTACTTCGTTGATCAATGTTTGCCCATGGGGTGCTCTATTTCGTGTTCTTTGTTTGAAACTTTTAGTTTGTTTTTTGAGTGGGTGGTCAGAGAGGTGTCTGGGATCCCGTCGGTCATCAACTACTTGGATGATTTTTTGTGCGTTGGGCCGGCCGAGTCTAATCAGTGTAGGATTTTGTTGGCTACGATTCAGCACATGGCGGAACGTTTTGGCGTTCTGCTGGCGGCGGACAAGATGGAGGGACCGGCTACAGTCCGCTGTTTCCTCGGTATTCTGATTAATACTGAGGCTATGGAGTGCCGCCTCCCGGAAGAAAAGTTGACGGACTTGAGGACGGCAGTGGTGTCAGCACGGAGAGCTGGAAAGTTGACATTGCGTCGACTTCAGTCGCTTCTGGGAAAGCTGAACGTCGGATTATGCCGATGGGTAGAGTTTTCAACTGCCGGCTGGCGGTGGCTATGGCGGGGGTTCGAGCTCCGGGGTATCACATTCGCTTGACCTGGGAACATAAGGCGGACCTGGGTGTTTGGGAATCCTTTTTGGATTATTATAATGGCAGGTCAGTGTGGATGTCAGAAGCTATGTCCAGTTCTGATTTAGAGCTGTTTACCGACGCTGCGGGGTCAGCGGGTTATGGAGCATATTTCGGGGGGCAGTGGAGTGCAGGCCCGTGGTAATTGGAATGGCTGGAGGCTGGGTTTACTAGGAATTTGGCTCTTTTGGAACTCTTCCCGATCGTTCTTGCAGTAGAGCTCTGGGATTCCCAGTTTGTCAATAAGAAGATTCGATTCAACTGTGATAATATGGCTGTGGTGCAGGCTATCAATAGCGTGTCAGCTTCATCGCCGCTGGTAGTGCGTCTGTTGAGGCATCTGGTGTTGGCATGTTTGCGTTGCAATGCGTTTATATATGCGGTACATGTCCCAGGGTGCACTAATTCATTGGCCGATGCTCTTTCTCGGTTTCAGTGGGACAAGTTCCGATTGTTGGCTCCGGGAGCAGTGCAATTGGGAGTTCCTTGTCCAGCTCTGCTGTGGTGGATTGCCTTACAGGGACGGCAACGCTGATTCGGTGGTCGGTGAGTGAGGTTACCTGGGCGATGTATTCAAAAACATGGGAGGAATGGTACGGACTGGTAAGGAGTTTGGGTGGGGCGGTTGCTGATGGGGAGATTGGGTTTCTGGTGTTGTACTTTATAGGTCGGAATGTAGATGTCAGGAAAAGCCCTCTTGCAGTTTTAAACGAATGCCTGTGCATAGAAGCGCCATCCGGCGCTCGCGGGCGCGCAATAGCGCCAATGGCGCTAATAGTGCTAACAAACGTACGCACATGCGCAATAGTACCAATATCTCTATTTGTGCTAACAAACGTACGCGCATGCGCAATAGCGCCAATAGCGCTAACGTGCGTACGCGCATGCGCAATAGCGCCACTTGGCGCCAAAGATAGGCTATTTAAAGAAGACTGTTTCAATGCTGCCTTGCTGTCCGGTCTACAGCGTTTCCTGAGACCCCTGCTACCTTGTTACCAGTTTTCTTGTATCCAGTACTTACTTGGCTTGTTCCTGACTTACCTGCTTGCTGCCCGCCCCGATCTTGGCTTGGACTCTGACTATTCTCTTGGTTTGCCCTTCTGTACCTGATCTGCCCGCCAGTACCTTGACCCGGCTTGTCTGCATCTCCCTGCTGTCTGCAACCTGCTGCGGGACTACAGTGCACCTCCCTGCTGTCTGCAACCTGCTACGGGACTACAGTGCACCTCCCTGCTGTCTGCAACCTGCTACGGGACTACAGTGCACCTCCCTGCTGTCTGCAACCTGCTACGGGACTACAGTGCACCTCCCTGCTGTCTGCAACCTGCTACGGGACTACAGTGCACCTCCCTGCTGTCTGCAACCTGCTACGGGACTACAGTGCACCTCCCTGCTGTCTGCAACCTGCTACGGGACTACAGTGCACCTCCCTGCTGACTACAGGATCCTGCCTTCTGCTCCAGTGTTCCAGTCAGGCACTTGTGCCCCTCTGTACTTTCGAGTCCCTGTTCACACCTTCAGGGGTTCTTAAGTCAGAGGTATACGAGAGGCCGTTCTCTGCATTCCGGGCTCCACCTACCAGGTACGTGACAGTAGAGTTGGGAGTTTCAGTGTTGGTGTTGAATAGAAAGCTGGCGGGGTTGGCGTTTTTGTTTAAGTTGATGGGTCAGAGGGATTTCACCAAAGATTTTTTGGTGCAGCAGGCGGTAAAAGTATACCGCAGGGGGGCGTCAGACGGTGGATGGGCGCCGTCCGGTGTCTTTTGAGTTGTTAGGCTCTTTGTTCAGGGTGCTGCCGGAAGTGTGTTTGTTGGGATATGAGGCTCTTTTGTTTCAGAACGCTTTTTCTTTGGCATTTTTTGGCGCATTGCGGATTGGGGAATTAGTTTCCTCGTCCAGAAAGGGGTCAGATTGAGTGCAGTTGGCTGACGTCCATTGCAGCAGTACTTCAGTGGTTTTTGGATTCGTAGGTCCAAGACCGACCAAGTGGGAAGGGGAGCGAGGGTTGAGTTGTATGGCATAACCGGGTCACTGGCCTGTCCGGTGCAGGTGGTGTCACGTTTTTTGCAATCACGCCCAGCCAAGGTTGGACCCCTGCTCTTGCATGCGGATGGTTCGGCCTTGTCGAGGTACCAATTTACAGCTGTGTTTCGGAAGTGTTTGGGGGTGTTGGGATTTTGTCCATCAGATTTTGCTTCTCATTCATTTCGTATCGGGGCCACAACAGAGGCGGCAAGTTGGGGTTTGAGTGAGTGGGCTTTGCGGCAAATTGGGAGGTGGGAATCACGGCGGTACCGCCTATATGTGCGTCCTCAATTGCTTTGAGTGAGTGCTGGTTTTGTGGTGTTGGTGAATTTTGTGCATGTAAGTTGTACTGTTTGTCCCCTCTGTTATCTTAAGGGGGTAGGGCGGTATGGTTTGTCCTGTTGCTATGTGTATGGTGTTATTTTTTCTTTCAGAACAGGCCCCCTGCTTAATATGGATAATGGGCCACTCTTATGTCCACCGGGGAGCGAGAAGAGCGGATGTACGGCCTGACGGTCGGCAATTGGGCATCCCCAGGGATGAAGCAGTGGTCCGGTGGATCGGGATGCCAGGTTTATTGTGGAGCAGAATAGTTCCTGAGTTTGATCGTTATGCCAGGTTGGATAGGCCACCCCATGTGTTAGTGGTACATGCAGGGGGGGAAGGATTTAGGTTTGAGGTCAATGAGGGAGTTAATAAGAGATATAAAGTTTGACTTCCTGCGACTTCGAGTTGATTACCCTGACCTGACAATCGTATGGTCTGATATAGTAGCACATACTCAATGGAGGTGGGCTAGGTCAGTGGTTGGCATTAATAGGGCACGGGCTAAGGTAAATAGGGCGGTGTCCAGATTTTTGATGCGAAATGGGGGTTTGGCGGTACGGCACCATGAGTTGGAAGGGGAAACTTGGAGATATCTACGTGGGGATGGTGTTCATTTGAGTGCTGTCGGGATCGATATGTGGTGTCTGGGTTTGGAGGAAGGGATACAGAGGGCCCTGCGGGTGTGGAGGTCTGCTCTAACCTAAGATGTCAGGTTTTAGTGGTGTGGCGAGGTACAAGGTCCTGTTTCAGCAAAAAGGCATGGTGTAGGGACCCGTATGAGTTACAGCTACCAGTTGGTATATGGGTACCTGCTGGTCGTCTCCGAGTTGGAGTTTCCACGACTGGAGGCCTAAATATGACTAGCAGATACAGTTATGGGTTATGCCTATGGGGGACCTTGTGCTACGTTTTGTGATAAAACTGGAGATATATTAAAAAACGGTTTATTTTGTTATTATGTTAATTATGTTAATTATTTAAATTTTGGTTAATAAAATGGCTGCTATGGCCAATTTACCCCATTCCAGTGTTGAGTGGTTATTAGGGAGGTGTGGGGGTTAATGGGATAGCAGGCCACAAGCCATAGTTAATGCCATAGTCAAGAAAAGCCTGAAACATTACCTGAAAGATAATTTAGCACAAGGCCGGCATGACAGGGGATAATGGGGCTTGTATGGTGATAGGAAAGGGGTGGTAACTGTGAGTGGGAGGGCAGACAGGAAGGGGAAGAGCGGTGGAAAATTTAGTGGAAAGGAAGGGGAGGAGTCAATAGACAAGAGGATAGAGGGTAAGGAACTTCCCACCCGCCCGCCCTACAATTTAGTTGGTTTGGTGGAGATATGCAGCAACCTAGGTGGTGGTTTGCAGCAATTGGCGGGGTACAAGGTCCTGTTTCCGCAAAAAAGGCATGGTGTAGGGACCCGTATGAGTTATGGCTCCCAGTTGGTATATGGGTACCTGCTAGTCGTCTCCGAGTTGGGGTTTCCACGACTGGAGGCCTAAATATGACTAGCAGGTACATTTATGGGTTATGCCTATGGGGGACCTTGTGCTACATTTTGTGATAAAACTGGAGATATATTAAAAAAGGTTTATTTTGTTATTATGTTAATTATGTTAATTATTTATATTTTGGTTAATAAAATGGCTGCTACGGCCAATTTACCCCATTCCAGTGTTGAGTGGTTATTAGGGAGGTATGGGGGTTAATGGGCTAGCAGGCCACAAGCCATAGTTAATGCCATAGTCAAGACTGGAAGTAGTGCTAGGTATGGTGGTGAGGAGGAGTTGGTGAATACACCTGTCTTGGAGAGCTGTTTGCTGGGGGCTGTTAAAATAATCCACAAGGACTGTTAAAACCTTGGGATAAAGACCCATCCACGAACTGTAGGTGCCTTTTTTACTTTGTGCTGAAGATAAGCAGACTTTATTTTGTATTTTTGCTTGTGTGCTGCTGGAAGCCTTATTTTGGTATCACTGTTTTAGCTGATGTGATTAAGAATCTGGTCAAAGAGTTTTTGTATTTTCTCAGAGTGCAATTGGTGATATTTATGAGGCAGCAAGCATCATCTAGATGAATTGTCATTTTTGTGATATGTTTTATGATCTTTATTACTTGATTCCAAAAGGGTTTTACCAGGCCACATTCCCACCAGATATGATATAGAGTATCCTCTTCTTGGTTGCAGCGCCAACAATGTCCAGGCACTGCCGGAAACCATTTGTGTATTTTATTTGGCGTTATGTACCAATTTGTTAAAATTTTAAATGATGTTTCTTGCAATCTTACACTGATTGCACATTTGTGTGTGAACACACATGCTTGTAACCATTGGTCTTTTGTAAAGGATTTATTTAAAGTTGATTCCCAGAAAGTTTTGTGTCTATTCGGTTCCTGTACATCGCTGGACTGCAACCATGTGTATGTTAAGGAAACACTCTTAGTGGTTGTAGTAGCTGAAAGACAAATAGTTTCGAAGAGTGTTAATGGTCTAAGGAAATGTTTTTGTTTTTGAGTGTTCATAATGAATTCATGCATTTGTTGATATTCCCTGGGTTGTAGAGGTGTTTGTCCTATTTCTTTTTGCAATTCTGATAGAGATTTGATTTTGTTTTTCTGTAAACAGTGTGCCAATAAAAGTGGTGTGTTTCTGTTGTAAAGCGATTGGATAGAACCATCCATTCCCGGTGAGAAATCAGGGTTTGTTGTCAGAGGTGTTAATGGTCCCAGTGATGAGGTGAGGAAATGCCTCTGATTGATTGTTTGTAAGTTTTTTAATGAGAGGATGTTGTTTTAATTGTTTTGGGCATAGGTTCCAGGGTATCCATGGAGTATGTGATGTCGGAATAGGTCCCATATTATTCTCCAATCCCACCCAATCTTTATTCTCTTTGTGGCATGTCCAATCTATAATTCTAGTTAGGTGTGCGGCTAGATAATAATTTTTAAAATTAGGAAAACCCATGCCTCCCTTTTGTTTATTCATAGTAGGTTTAAACGAATTCTGGGTTTTTTGGCGGCCCAAAGGAATTTTCTTATCATAGAGTGTAAGGATTTAAAGAAGCTTGAAGGTAGTAATATGGGTATTGTTTGGAAAAAGTATAGTATTCTGGGTAAGACTGTCATTTTAATTATGGCTGCCCTACCGAACCATGAAAAATATTTCAAAGTCCACTTCTCTAGGTCTTTGGTGATCTTTTGTAAGAGTGGTTGAAAGTTTGCTTTATACATCAAATCTAGTTTTGGAGTTAATTGTATTATTTTGATTTTCTTGCTGAAAATAAAAGCATTTTTGTTTAAAGTTTACTGGCTTTGCACTCGGTCCTGTAGAGCTACAATCCCCCAAACTTTACACTAGGCATAGTGATCAAATCAGATCGCATGGAGTGTCGCTTACCGGAGGAGAAACTGGAATCGATTAAGGGGGAGATTAGTGGGGTCTTGGGGCTCCGCAAGATTCAGCTGAGGAAGCTGCAATTCTTGCTGGGTAAATTGAATTTTGCTTACCGTATTATTCCTGTGGGCAGTGAGTTTTGCCGCCGGCTGTTGGCAGCCACTGCAGGGGCCCACACATTTTATTCGGGTCACTAGGGAACATCGGGAGGATTTGAGGGTGTGGCACACATTCTTGACCAACTTTAATGGAAGATCAATGTGGATGTCCGGACCCGTGAGTAACTTTGATTTGGAGCTGTTCACTGACGCTGCTGGGTCGAAGGGGTACGGCGTGTTCTACCAGGGTCACCGGAGCGCCGGGCCTTGGCCAAGTTCTTGGTTGGAGACAGGCCTGCAAAAGAATCTGGTGCTACTGAAGCTCCTTCCAGTAGTATTGGCGATGGAAATATGGGGTGAATCTTTCAGGAACTTGAAAGTGAGATTGCATTGTCATAATCTTGGAGTGGTGCAAGTTATTAACCGCATCTCAGCATCATCACAGCACGTCGTATGGCTGTTACGCTACCTGGTGCTGCGTTGCCTACAGGTACACCTCCCAGGGGTGGACAATACATTGGCTGATGCCTTGTCTTGCTTTTAGTGGGTCAAGTTTCGAGAGCTGGCTCCGACAGCAGACCGACAGAGGGTTCCGTGTCCCCAATGGCTGTGGACGATTGCCTTGGAGTCATCGCTGGATGGATCAGGAGGTTGGTGAATGCGGCCACATGAGCGGCCTACGATAAGGTATGGCAGGAATGGTGGGACTTGGTGAGGCAGGCCAGGGTGGATCCAGATGGCGCGGAGGTACGGTTGCTAGTCATCTACTTTATTTCCAGAAACCTGGAATGGGGCTGTCAGTGTCGGCCATGGACCGAAAACTAGCGGGTCTGGGGTTGTTGTTCAAATTATGGGGCGATGTCGATTTTACCAAGGATTTTTTGGGTAAGACAGGCGATAAAAGGTTATCGTGGAACGAGTAAGCGCAGGGATGTTCGGAGGCCTGTGTCTTTTGACAAACCTACAAGCCTACACATGTGCCCTCCACATAAAGCCTGGGACACCGGAAACCACCGGCGCCACCGTGCTCGTCAGGACTGCGCTGCACAAAGCCATCCTGGACTCCCGTGACTCCTGTGTCATCTTTGGTCGCTATCTAATGATGTGCCCACTAACATCTGCAATCTAGTGAGTGCAACTATTTGTTAATAAAGTGTGTTTTTACTACTACACTTAGATTGACGCTACTCTTTTGTCTTTTATGTTTTTACTACCAGAGTAACTTCTGCTCCTCAGCTAGCTGCCTTTCCAGTGTGGATTCCCAGATTTTCCACTATTCCTGAGGTTATTACCCAGGAAAAATTGACTTTTATTTTTGACTATTATTTATTAACCTTTTGTCATTTTCTAATGATCTTAATATTCTAGTAATTTAACTGGCAAACATCATTCCTTTACCATTTCTCTCACTTCCTATCCATGCAATATATTTTTCATTGTGTATGGTCAGAAGGTTGATATGCCTTTATCATCCCTGCTTGTGCCTGGGAGTGATTAAGCACTGACTACAGTTTCCTGCTTTGTGATGCTGTAGCATGTATTTTTATGATCATATTTAAATAAAGATCGAAGATTTCTTTTGAGTGCGGCTGTCCAGGATTTTTGGATTTTTCGTTTACCTCTTGTGCCTGGGAGTGCTTTGGCGCGACAAACATTGTTGTCTATCAGCTACAGTATACCCAAAATATTTGCTGGTTTGAAGTGGGCGAATATGTATTTGAAAAAAACAAAATTAATAAATTATATATATATATATATATATATATATATATATATATATATATATATATATATATATAATTTTTTGTTAACTTTTTTTTTTTTTAGTTTAACCTTTAAAACTGATGTGCAAGCCCTCAGCTATTTGGATGTTTGGATTTCAGCCTATATGTTTTTCAGCACTGGAGGAGGGAGTGCTTTGAGAGGGTGTTCCCTTGGACCCCTAAGTAGACCAATGTAATTAAAAAAAAAATACACCACACTATTTAAAAAGCATTTTATTAAAGCTAATTTTAACTAATATTTACCTTCCAGGTTCAGATTCAGAATATGTTATTAATCCCAAAAGAATGTCCAGTGATATCCAAAGAAATCCTGCAGCGTCCACTATATGGGAGCATAGCCCCCCCCCCCCCCCCCCCCTCTGAGCACTGAGGAGTTTGGGGTTTGCGGGCCCAGTGATGCCATTGCCCATATTTAGGCTAAGTTCAAGGGTAAGAAAGGAGGCTGTCTAGAACCAGCCCTGCCAGTGCCAAGACCTGACCACATCTGTGACTGATCTTTCACCACTGATGACCAAGGATGTAGCATTTACTGAAAGGGGTCAAGAATTGGAACATAGGCTTTGTTCCTTTAAAAGAGTCACTGGTTTAAACTGAACAAAACTTTTTTGTGTGTTTTGGACAGAGTGGGGAAGGCCAGAATTTCTGTGTTTATTGTTACACAGGCAATTAAAAATATGCTGCGAAATTCCTGTGAATGGTAGTTATTGGATTTAGCCACTAGAGGGCATCACTAAGTAATAAATGGTGGAGTTGTAATGTAACAGTATTCTGCAAAAACTTGGATTGGAGTCGCACAAAAAAGCTAAATCACTGGTGTTAAATATTGAATCAAATTTATGTTCTGTGCATTGTAGCGTATGGCAGTGTTTAGGGTCATTCTGTGGCTAGGCCAATGTCAGGGTGACATTTTACTTAACCACGTCAACAGGGCTAAGGGGTACAGCCGATACAAATGTAAGGGGCCCGAGGGGCCCGCCCGGGCCAGCAGAAGGCAGGACGGGTGAAGGGGAGCCGTGTTGTGCATTATAGAAACGATCTCGCAGCTTCTGCTGCTCTGTGTCATTGAGCTCAGACATTGATCTCTTTACTGCCACCTCTGGCTACTATGTTCACCCCTCATGTGAGCTGCCTGTATTGTGCTCCTCTGTGTCAGCAACATGTCAGCTTTGTGAAAACGAGCTGGGACTAGGTAGGAAGATTTCCTTTACAAGTAGGAGCTGTGAAGGAAAGGGAGGGGGCTGTTTGTGTACAGCAAGGGGCTTGTGTGTTTACAGATTTGTGTATGTGTGGGGCTGATATGTGTGTGTGTATGTATGTATGTATATATATATATATATATATATATATATATATATATATATATATATATACCATATTTATCGGCATATAACACGCACCCACAAAATCGTGGGTGCGTGTTATAGGCCGATCCCCGCCGATTTTGTGTTTTATCGGAGCGATCGCGGCAATTGCCGCGGTCGCCGCCGACATACACAGCGGTGGGTAGATTTAAATATGGCGCCGAGACTGCAGGGATACTTCGGAGCCGAGATACACATACCCGAGTGTTCTCGGCTTTTTTCGGCGCCGCTCACAGTCACGCCCAGTCCCGCCCTATGATGGATATAACACAGGTCCAAGGGCGGGACTGGGCGTGACGGCGGCGCCGAAAAAAGACGAGAACACTCGGGTATGTGTATCTCGGCTCCGAAGTATCCCTGCAGTCTCTGCGCCATATTTAAATCTAATCACAAAGCTGCACTGACATGGCTGGACTGGGGCAAAGCTGCACGGGCAAACCTGCACTGCCAAAGCTGCACTGGGGCAAGGCTGCACTAAGGCAAGGCTGCACTGGGGCAAAGCTGCACTGACAAAGCTGCACTGACAAGGCTGCACTGTCAAGGCTGCACTGACAAGACTGCACTGGGGCAAGGCTGCACTGACACTGAAAAGGCTGCAGATGGGCAGATAAGGCTGCATTGATGGGCATTTTAATGTAAGTTTTTTTTCCTTAAAATTCTCTCCTAAACTTGGGTGCGTGTTATACGCCGATAAATACTGCATATATATATTATAATTATAGCAATAACTCTTGGTGGAGCTGCTGGTTTATAGCGGGCTGTTACCTTCACTCTCGATACCTCTGTTTCACAGGCACTGGGTCTAGGGTTCCGTTGAGTTTACCTCTGGACGATGCAAGCACTGAACACTCGAGTATATTTTCCAATGCTTTAATGAACAAATAAAGGAGGTAGCAGGAAAACTGCAGGGAAGCTCGAATACCTTTCCGTAGTATTCTTCAGAACATTCTTTGGAATTGAACACTTGTAGTTGAATAGTCTCCCCTTTTATAGGATTTTATCTTTGCCTGGCTGGATAGGCCTCTCTCACTTGCCTAGCAGCCAGTAGGTAGCACGAACAAAAGTCTCTGCCACAGACTTGTTTGGGATAAAACCCGTATGATCCTCTGCCACAGGATGTATTGGTTTGCGATGAATGTCAGACACAGTACTTGAACCTTTAAGCCAACCCGGCAGTACTATGCAGTAAGACTACTTCAGAATACGTCCTCCAACCGAGTCACCAGGCCCCTCTCCAGGCCAGCACTCTGTATGATCCTTCCATGACGGGTCCTCCCCTGGGATCTTCTCGGTTGTCCAGCTTCTTCACTCAGGATAGACAGCTCAGGACCATTCCTCTGCTGCTGTGGTAGGCCCCAGACAGGCTTCTGGGCCCACCCACACTCCGCAGCGACGTGGGCCTTCGGAACGGAGGACCACGAGGTGGTACTCTTAACACATACCTGTCGGCCAGGAGGGCCAGCGGGTGGCTGAAAACGAACCCCAAAATATGGTGTCTGTCCCATAAATACCCTCTCCCAGAATGCAACTCAGAGGACCACCTCCACTGAGTTGTCTCCGGGACAGAGGAGCACCCATACGCTTCAACACGTTGCTTTTCCAACACTGGCCCATGGTGACAACGACACCCACCGGCACAGTGTGGAACCACACGCAACTCAGCCAAGCTGGAACAGAGGCAAATCTTCCTCTAACAAGTGACCCACTAGATTTACCTATCAGCGGTAGATTAAAAAATCTACCAGCGCTACATATTTTTATAGGTGTGGGGGGTGGGGCTGACATATATACAGGTGTGGGGGGCTGACATATATACAGGATTGAGGGGAGGGGCTGAGTGCATACAGGTGAGGTGGCCAGTGTGTGGATTCAGTGGGATGGCCCGCGGGCAAGCCCTGGGGAATGTTGGTGGTCAGGCTCGGGGGGCCCAGGCCTAAACTGTGTAAGGGGTCCAAAGATTTCTGATGGCTGCCCTGCACGTCAAGACCGGACACTTTCACTCCATTCCTGCCCAGGCTGTTTTTCACCTTTCAGCACTCTCACACTTTGAATGACAATTAGTCATGCAACACTGTACCCAATTTAAATTTTTATCATTTTTGAAAATTACCAATTTGTTTTTTTATTTTTTTCTATATAACTGAAAAAATATTAAATTTCTTTTTTTTTTCTCATTTCGGTAATAAAAGTTTGTAAATAATTAATCTTCCTTTATAGATTTAGGCCAACATGTGTTATGCTACATTTGTTTGGTAAAGATTTTGGTAATATATAGTGTATATCTGAAAATTGATCCTGATGTACTACCTCCCTATCTGATTTCTTGAGGCCCTGAAATGTCAGGACAGTACAAATACCCCCCCAAATGACCCCTTTTTGGAAAGTGGACAGTCCAAGGTATTTAGTAAGAGGCATAGTGAGTTATTTGAACTTGTAATTTTCGTCACAATTTTTTGGAAAATAAAGTAAATAAATAAAATTTGTTTTATTCACAAAGATATCATTTTAACAAGTTTTTTTCTCACACACAGCATAGGCATACTTACAATTTTACCCCAAAACATATTCTGCTACAACTCCCAAATAAGGCGATACCTCATGTGTGAGACTTCTTCAGTCTAGATGCATAGAGGGGCCCAAAATCCAAGGAGCACCTTTAAACTTTCAAGGCACATAAATTACACATCTAATTTCTTGACTACCTATCACATTTTTGCAGGCCCTGGAACACGAGGACTGTGTAAACACTGACAAAATGATCCCATTTTGGAAAGCAAACACTCCAAGGTATTTTCAGGGCTCGGCACATGGATGTTTACTGGATTAATCTTACAGGTGAAAAAGCATATACAGTAGATAAAATAAAAGTACCAGGAAACATAGGAGGCTGGGATTGGCTAACCAAGGCCCCTTTCACATGGACCTACCTGCTGAATCACGATCTGTGGTGGATCACTTTGTCAGCAGTAATTGTCAGTGGAGTAGCGTGGGGGGGCTAGAGGGGACTGTGGCCCCAGGCGCATCATCTAAAGGGGCGCAATAAAGTCCCGACGCCTGCCGTGCCCACCATCCCGACTTCCGTCGTGCCCGTCATCCCGACTCCTGAGTATTGCAGTGACTGCGCTCCACCTCTGCCGCGATCTATGATCTGTGCTGCTACTCGCACTGCCTGCATTATCCTCTGCTGCTGTCCGGGCACAGCAATAGGCGCTCCTCGTGATTTGATTAACTGGGTCACGTGCAGCAGGGGACATGGGAACCCGCCACCCTATGATTGCCCAACTGGAACTGGGTCACGGCAGACAGAGCAGGCTTTGGTGAGTGATCACGATCGTTGCTCCCGCTTCAATATCCGGGTCTCCCCGCTGGCTGGGGTCAGGCTCCGGATCTCCTCACACACTCAGCATGGGAGACAAGAAGACTGCTACCAGGTAAGTGGTGGCGGTGTACTGCCGTGTCGGCGCCAAGCTGTGTGCAGACAAGCAGGCTCAGCAGAGGCTGAGACATAGAATTCTGGGGGGGATTGGGGGGCTGGTCGCTGGGTCCTCCTTCTATTCCTACAGTTCTGCAGACTGCTTGTTGTTTACTAGATTCTTGAGTCTATGTGGGCAACATGGACTCAGGAATCTAGTAAACAACAAGCAGTCTGCCGAACTGTATCGTCATCTGCTTTCCATCTCATGATGTCAGTGCTGTTGATAAAAGACAGCCAGAGAAAGAGGGCAAAGACAATGCACTCATGTGTCACCTCCAGTGCTCACTAAACTCTCACCTTGCTGTATATGATCTACACAAAATTACTGTCAAAAAGCTGTTGTATAATCCATAGACCTCCTGTCCACCACGGACGCTCTAGCTGTTACTTCAGATACTTTTGATCCTCATGGCACTGGTCCCTTTGAGAGAGAGAGAGATGGAGATCTACCTGGACAACACTGAAGAGATCAAAGATCACCAGGGAGCAGCACCCCCCCTTTTTTTTTAAAGAAACTAGCCCCCAATAAAAAGTAAAGACAGCATTAAAACCTAGAAAAATCTACTAAAACTTTCACTGTAAAAATACAAACTTAGCCTACCTTAAATGCTAGCTTCAGTAAGAAACTCGGCTTTGACTTTCATTCACAATTGGTTTCATGTCTGGGGAGCAATTGGTTAACCCCACAAGTCTGATGCCTGCGTTCATAATAAAAGCAGAAGATCTGGTACTGCAGGCTGATTTTATTGACTAATTTCAGGCCTGCCTACCTGCTCTGATTTCTGGCCAGTGCAAGTAGTTTGTAGGGCAGTGTACAGAGGTCAGTAGTATGTAGGGCAGTGTACAGAGGACAGTAGTATGTAGGGCAGTGTACAGAGGTCAGTAGTATGTAGGGCAGTGTACAGAGGACAGTAGTATGTAGGGCAGTGTACAGAGGTCAGTAGTATGTAGGACAGTGTACAGAGGTCAGTAGTATGTAGGGCAGTGTACAGAGGTCAGTAGTATGTAGGGCAGTGTACAGAGGTCAGTAGTATGTAGGGTAGTGCACAGAGGTCAGTAGTATGTAGGGCAGTGTACAGAGGACACTAGTATGTAGGGTAGTGTACAGAGGTCAGTAGTATGTAGGGCAGTGTACAGAGGTCAGTAGTATGTAGGGCAGTGTACAGAGGTCAGTAGTGTTTAGGGCAGTGTACAGAGGTCAGTAGTATGTAGGGCAGTGTACAGAGGTCAGTAGTATGTAGGGCAGTGTACAGAGGTCAGTAGTGTGTAGGGCAGTGTATAGAGGTCAGTAGTGTGTAGGGCAGTGTACAGAGGACAGTAGTATGTAGGGTAGTGTACAGAGGTCAGTAGTATGTAGGGCAGTGTACAGAGGTCAGTAGTATGTAGGGCAGTGTACAGAGGTCAGTAGTGTGTAGGGCAGTGTACAGAGGTCAGTAGTATGTAGGGCAGTGTACAGAGGTCAGTAGTATGTAGGGCAGTGTACAGAGGTCAGTAGTGTGTAGGGCAGTGTATAGAGGTCAGTAGTTTGTAGGGCAGTGTCCAGAGGTCAATAGTATGTAGGGCATTGTCCAAAAGTCATTAGTTTGTAGGGCAGTGTCCAGAGGTCAGTAGTATGTAGAGCAGTGTACAGAGGTCAGTAGTATGTAGGGCAGTGCACAGAGGTCAGTAGTATGTAGGGCAGTGTACAGAGGTCAGTAGTATGTAGGGCAGTGTACAGAGGACAGTAGTATGTAGCGCAGTGTACAGAGGTCAGTAGTATGTAGAGCAGTGTACAGAGGTCAGTAGTATGTAGGGCAGTGTACAGAGGTCAGTAGTATGTAGGGCAGTGCACAGAGGTCAGTAGTATGTAGGGCAGTGTACAGAGGACAGTAGTATGTAGTGCAGTGTACAGAGGTCAGTAGTATGTAGAGCAGTGTACAGAGGTCAGTAGTATGTAGGGCAGTGCACAGAGGTCAGTAGTATGTAGGGCAGTGTACAGAGGTCAGTAGTAGGCAGGGTAGTGTACAGAGGTCAGTAGAATGTACTGTAGGGGTCGGGAGAGAATGGTACAGGAGGGCAAGCTATGGGGGGGTTGGGGAGCATGGTACTGGGGGGGGGCAGGAGAGTATGGTACTGGGAGATATAAAGGGCACAGTACAGAAGTATCAGGACTGCTGGGTTCTCAAGAGGGCATGGCACTGGGGGGGACAGGAGGGCATGGTATTGGGGGTAGGGTTGCCACATCATCCCTTTAATCCAGGACACACATTAATTACACAGGTTCTGTGGCTGATTAAGGTGGTAATTAAACTCACTTGGTGCCTTATCTGCAATAAATCAGCCTCAGAACCTGTGGAATTCATATGTGTCCTGGATTAAAGGGATGATGTGGCAACCCTAATTGGGGGGGATCAGGGGAGCTGGAGTGTCAGGAGGGCTGGGGGGACAGGAGGGCTGGGGCGACAGGAGGGCATGGTATTGGGGTGATAAGGAGGGCTGGGGGGGACAGGAGGGCATGTTATTGGGGGGGATAAGGAGGGCTAGGGGGGACAGGAGGGCATAGTATTGGGGGGGATGGGGGGGCAGGAGGGCATGTAATTGGGGGGATCAGGAGGGCTGGGGGACAGAAGGGCATGGTTTTGGGGGGGATAAGGAGGGCTGGGGGAACAGGAGGGCATGGTAATGGGGGGATCAGGAGGGCTGGAGGGACAGGAGGGCATGGCATTGGGGGGGAATAAGGAGGGCTGGGGGGAAAAGAGGGCATGGTATTGGGGGGATAAGGAGGGCATGGTATTGGGGGGTATGAGGGGGGCTGGGGGGGGACAGAATGGTATGGTAGTGGAAAGGGGGGTAAGGAGAGCTGGAGGGACAGGAGGGCATGATATTGGAGGGGGTGGGGGGATAAGGAGGGGAATAAGAAGGGCTGGGTAGACAGGAGAGCATGGTAATGGGGGGGACCTGGAGGGCTGGAGTGTCAGGAAGGCATGGTATTGGGGGAGCTCAGGAGGGCTGGAGTGTTCCTACCATTTAGAAAGACCCCAGTTTTTCAGAGAAGCATGTATTTCTCCTAAGGATACCTGTAGGGTTTTTTTTTGTATCCTGAACAATTCTTCTGGCAGTTGTGACTGTAATCTTGGTCTACCTGACCTTGGCTTGGTTTTAAGAGATCCCTGAACTTTCCACTACTTAATAAGTGATTGAACAGTACTGACTGGCATATTCAAGGCTTTGGATACCTTTTTTATATCCTTTTTCATCTTTATAAAGTTCCATTACTTTGTTACGCAGGTCTTTTGACATTTTTTTCTGCTCCCCATGGCTCAGTTTCTAGTCTGCTCAGTGCATCCACACGAGAGCTAACAAACTCATTGAGTATTTCTACACAGACACTAATTGCAATTTACAAAGCCACAGATGTGGGAAATTAAGCCATTTGAACCTGTGTGTGCCACCTTCTGTGTCTGTACCAAGGCCAAACATTCCAGGGGATGGAAACTTTTGATCAGGGCCATTTGGGTGATTTCTGTTATCATTATGATTTTAAAAGGAGCCAAACAACATGTGATAATAAATGGCTTCATATGATCACTGTCAGTAAATAAAATAGAGTTTTGTTGGCGTGATCAGTCATATTTTCAATATTAATGCCAGAATCTCACGATTTCTGCCAGAGGATGCAAACATTTGAGCATCTGTATATGCTGCTGTGGCAGCACAAATTTGGGGTCAGGGACTTATGTGAAAGCATCAATGCAAAAAAAAAAAAAAGTTAGAGAAAAGATTAACCACCTCCGGAAGATTTATCCCCTTCCTGACCAGGCCATTTTTTTGCATTACGGCACTGCATTACTTTAACTGACAATTGCAAGTGCAACGTGCAATATTGTACCCAAGTAAAATGTATGTCATTGTTTTCCCACAAATAGAGCTTTCTTTTGGTGGTATTTGATCACCTATGGGGTGTTTATTTTTTGGTTATAGCGACAATTTAAAAAAAAATATATATATATATATATATATATATTTGACTGTCTGCTATAAAACATATCCAATAAAAAAGTTTAAAAAAATCCAATTTCTTCATAAATTTTGGCCAATATGTATTCTGCTACATATTTTTTGTAAAAAAAATCCTAATAAGTGTATATTTTATGGTTTACACGAATGTTATAGCGTCTACAAACTGTGGGATATATTAATGGAATTATTATTTTTTTAATACTAGTAATGGTGGCGATCAGCGACTTAAAGCAGGACTGCGATATTGCAGTGGACTATCGGACACTAATGCCGCGTACACACGAGCGGACTTTACGGCAGACTTTGCCCGGCGGACTTTTCGATGGACTTTATGACGGACTTTTCGAATGAACGGACTTGCCTACACACAATCCACCAAAGTCCATCGAATTCGTACGTGATGACGTACGACCGGACTAAAAAAGGAAGTTCATAGCCAGTAGCCAATAGCTGCCCTAGCGTGGCTTTTTGTCCGTCGAACTAGCATACAGAAGAGCGGACTTTTCGACCGGACTCAAGTTCGACGGATAGATTTGAAACATGTTTCAAATCTAAGTCCGTCCAACTTTTGAGAAAACAAAGTCCGCTGGAGCCCACACACGATCGAATTGTCAGACGAAATCACGTCCGCCGGGCACAGTCTGCCGTAAAGTCCGCTTGTGTGTACGCAGCATAACTGACACTTTTTTGGGAACCAGTGACACTAATACAGTGATTAGTGCCAAAAAAAGCACTGTCACTGTACTAATGACACCGGTTGGGAAGGGGTTAAACATCTAGGGCGATCAAAGGGTTAACTGTGTGCCTAGTTAGTGTTTTTGTGCAGACAGTGTGGTTCTTTCATTAGCTGAAAAAGACCAATCCTAGTGTATGCTTTGCAGAGACACAGGATCATCCCCCACCCTCCTGTCAGAACTGAGATATGCCTTGTTTACATAGGCAGATCTCAGTTCTCTGTGTTTTACCAGTAATTGGCAGATGCCGGAGGACTTCGAGTCCCCAGGATCTGCAGATCGACTTGTGCTGTGAATCATCATAGCAAAAGTGGCCCGGCGGCTACGCGCGCAAGCCCCCTGCAGGCTGAATTGCAGAATCACATATATATATATATATATATATATATATATATATATACATATATATATATATATATATATATATATATATATATATATTCACACGTGATTCTGCCCACAGCTGCCGCCCTGTACAAGCAAACGTACTATAGGTCAGTCAGTAAGTTAGTAGTTGTCACCTACAAGATCTGCTTATCAATAGCACCCACAACCTTACAATCTTTCCTTTTACTGTGATACCTCAGCTGTGAAATGTTTGTTCCTCTGCCGTTCGCCCAGTTTGGTGTTCATCCCGGAAGGCTGTGCAGATGTCCTTCCACCTCTATCACAGGGGTCACGGTTTTCCAAACGCCAGCCATCCAGAAGCCGCGTTTCCATCCCCTCGCCGCGCGCTGTGAGTGATCGCCGGCCTCCCGTCCAAACCAAACACTGAAGATATCATATATTTTTTTCCGATTTATTTTGGAAGAGGCGGATGTAGCTGAACACACATATCCATCTCCATCCAAACAGGAAGAGAGCCGACCACTTTTCATTTTCCACTGGGAGACGAGAGCTCCAGGTTCCCACGGGCCCCGAGCGGACAGCGAGGGGGGCCATACATCAGGATAATTCCACTTCAAGGCTTCCTTGTGGATTATGAACTCGGAGCTGTGGATTTCCAAGGACTTGACCCTAGAATGATGGTCTTCACCTCGGTCAATAAAATGCTTCTGGTCAGGACAATAGGAAGCCTGTGTTTTTGTAGCATAGTGTTACCTTTATGGTTTGTTTTTTAATATTAGTATTTCTTATTTATATCAGCAAACATTCCATGCTGCTCCATTAACTAAGGATCTACGCCAAAGATTGTATGCTATGGCTGAGAGTTATAAAAGCGTAAGCTCACCAAAGAATGAAGCATGTCATATTTTCTTTACTGCAGGTTTTTTTTTGCTATTTTTTTTTTTTTTACCATACAATACAAAATAAAAATTTTGCAGACAAAATTATGACAACGGTTTGCACTCTTAAAGCGCTTTAATACCGAACAAAGTCCGACCGTGTGTACGCCCTATAAGACTGGGTTTACACATGTCTGGCTGCGGTTTGCAGTCCGGAGTCACTGATTCAGGTGAAAATTTTTCCTTTAATTCGCACCTGAACCAGACCCAGAAATGCACAGAATGCTTTTCAAAACCGCACTGCCGCCACCCCGGACATGTGTAAACCGACTCCAATAAAAGCAGGTCACATTCACATGACAACGGTTTGCACTGTTAAAGCGCTTCAATACCGGTCACATTCATATGTTATGCAAACTGGATGCAGTTAAAAACACATCCAATTGCACAGGCTCTCAAACGTCAACATGCCTTGGGACATGTCCATAAGCTTACTACTAAGACGGGCCCTTCAGTGGTGCATTTGATGAAAATAGCGGGCGCGTTTAGGGAATATTATGCCCAGCTTTACCATCTTCCTGATACTCTACCTGGCCCCTCAGTGTCCCCTGGAATGTGGAGCGTATCCTGCAGTACTTGGAGAAGGCCCAATCCTCGCAGCTCACCACCACAATTAGCGACCAACTGGACACCCCTATTTCCCCAACAGAAATTGCGGGAGTCATTAAAGACCTCCCTAAAGGGAAGAGTCTGGGCCCTGATGGCTTCACCAATGCCTACTATAGGAAGTTTCAATCGCTACTCTCTGGCCCCATCTGTGCCTATTTCAATGCTTTAGCTTCAGGCACAGTGATGCCCAAAGAGGCGTTGATGGCCCACATTACGGTCATCCCCAAAGAGGGGAAGGACAATACTATTACTGGTAATTATAGACCAATTTCGCTTTTAAATACCGATATTAAAATCTTTGCAAAGATTCTAGCCAACCATATTAAACCGATCCTTCCTTCGATTGTCCACCCTGACCAGACGGGGTTCATAGCGGGGAGGGAAGCAAGGGATAATTCTAATAGAGTGATCCAGCTGTTTCATTGGGCTGAGCTGCAGGCTAATCACCCATCCTGTCTTCTGCTTTCCACAGACCCTGAAAAGGCGTTTGACAGGGTGGACTGGATTTACCTCCGGACGTTTTTGGCCAGACTAGGTTTAGGCTCTAATATGCTTTTGTGGATATCTTCGCTTTATAGTTCCCAAGAAGCTAAGGTAAAGGTGAATGGGGTGTTATCAGACTGGTTCCCCATTCGCAATGGGACACAGCAGGGATGCTCTTTGTTCCCCCTCATTTTTGCCATAACCCTCAAACCACTGCTTAACAAAATACACCTTAACACTGCCATTAAGGGCGAAATAACTTCTAAAATAAATATTATCCAAAAGTGGTTACAGATTTCCTCTATTTATTCCATATTTGTATTAACTTGTCTAAACTCAGTTTTAATAATATATAGTTAGCTATGAAAACAAACACACTGCTTAATAAAACAACGTCTTATTTATTTCCCAAGAAAATAGGAAAATGCTAACTTGAAAATACTATAAATCATATAACAAAAGAACATCAAAGATACTTATCCCAAGGCTGTCTCCTAGACACAGTCTCATCAGCTGGGCTCAAGATGGTAGGGTTTTACAGTAGGACAGATGGAGCGTAAACTGTCAGCCTATGCGGTTGATGTCTTATTTTATGTCCCAGACCCCTTGCTTTCCCGCCCTAATATTATGGCTGAACTAAGGGACTTTAATCTGCTTTCAATTTTTAAGATAAACTATAACAAGTCAGAGATTCTACCATTGAACGTGCCTTTGGGATTGCCTACACAACTGTAGCACTGCCCCCTTGGGGACTGCTGAGAATTACCTGCTCATCTGCACGGCCATGAACAAGTGAACCTTCCAACCTACCTGACACTCTGGGTTCAGACATCCTTGTAGCGCTGTGTAATCAAACAACTCAGTATAATTAGGTTCTGAAATACTTTACTTGTACCCAATAAGGGAAAGTTATTTCAAAGAGAGAGAGGTAATGAATCTGTCGGGATAACAGCGTCAACTCAGCAAATAAATTCCTCCCAAAGACTCAAACTCAGCTACAACAATATTATATACAAATATATATGTGCACTCCCTTTTTGATCAGAGTTAACCTCCTAGTGGATGTTTCAGTTAACTACTCATGCGGCACTCTAAAGAAGATGTATTCTAGTCAGCCTATGCTATCCTAATGAAAAGAGCGGGTCTACAAAGAGTAGTATAGAGGCCTTCCTATAAGTAATGGCTAAAGAGTTCCTTGTTGATCTGATGTTCTTCGCTAGCTATGTGGAGCTCGTTAACTGTAATCCGTTTTTGTTTTGATGAAAGCAATAGATTCCTAGTGGTGAAGATCTAAAGGCGGCTGAGCACAATGTTCAAGCAATGCAGTAAAGTGCTCTTGGGATAAAGATGTCTGGGCAAAGTGTCTCTGTAATAGTGGCAATGGGTAGATAAAAGCCGAGCGGGGGCGGAGCTAGCGCGCAGCATGTAAGGAGCGTCTGACCGGAGCTCCGTCTGCAGACAACTTATCCTGATCGAATCCTGGGACAGCGGCGCTTGTTTTTTTGGCCATCGGCTGGGGATGTGTGCTGGGATACATCAGGCACCCTCGGGGATGGTGAAATACGGCCCTCCGTGCCCCAAATCCGCCGGTGAGCGGCTGGCACAATTCGCCTGGGGCTCTCAAAATGGCGCTGGAACACACGAGGAGGAGGAGGAATGGCCGCCGCTGCAGAGAGCCGCAGAGACACCGCCTCAGGCATCCTCATCCTCAGTGGTGGACAGGGTGAGTCCTAAGCCCCAAAGAGAGGTAGTGATACACAGGGGAAGATCGCTGGACAGGCTGAAGGATCGCTGGGTGAGAGCTGACAGGGAGGTGAGGGGAGAGGAGGATCCGTCCCTGCCACAGATAATGGCAGCCATTCAGGGAGGCCAAGCAAAATTATTAGATCACTTTGAGGAGCTAAGGATGGAGTTTTCATTCATCAAGCATGACATGCAAAAGCTGAGGGAGAAGGCACAGATTACAGACCGCCGTGTTACTGCCTTGGAAGATACTGTAAGACCCTTAGATACTGCAGCACAGGTGGCCAGAAAGACCTTATCTGAACATACTTCCAAGATGGCCGACATGGAAGACCGCATGCGAAGAAACAATATAAGGCTGGTGGGGTTCCCAGAAGGAGTGGAGGGAAAGCACCCAGAGGAATATTTAGAGAAATGGCTGATTGCTAATATGGCACCTGACACCTTTACAAAAATGTTTGCTATTGAAAGGGCCCATCGAGTTCCAGGCCGGGCCCCTCCAAAGGGAGCCCCCCCCCCAGGTCTATGATAGCAAAAGTGCTTCATTTCCGGGACCGGGAGAATATTCTAAGGGGAGCCAGAGTGGGCCCTGAGATGACTTCTGATGGAAATCGCATATCAATATACCCTGATTTCTCTGCCGTTACCCAGAAACAGAGAGCTTCATTTCAACCCATAAAGAAAAGATTGCGGGATCTCAACTTGATCTACAGCATGCTATATCCTGCTAAGCTGCGCATTGTGGAGAACGGAAAAACGCTTTTTTTCACAAATCCTACTGAGGCGTCTGAATGGCTGGACTCTCGTGGTAATCGGAGGAATAGAGCCTCACCTAGATCACCTTGAGGAAGATGAAAAAGTGTTGAGCAATTGTCTTTTGGGTGAGAGAATACTAATTGGAAAGGATACTGACTGCCTATTTGACTATATCTTGTGATATATCTCTCCCTGCCTTACTAGTCGCCCCCTTCTCCCTTTTTTTCCCATCCCCCATTCCATTCTGTTTTTTTTGCTCTCTTCTTTTTTGCTTCATCATGAGGTTTTTTTTTCCTTGCAGTAACTTTTTTTTCTTCATGCTGAAGATATTGCTGGAACAGAAGATCTGTGTACTGTGGATGCAATCTCTTCCTGATGGTTGTCCTTGAGGGGGGAGGGGGGAAGGGGAAAGTTGATCCTCTTGGGTCTGTTTCTGGGACAGTTGTTTTTTTCCCCATTGGAAATTTTTTCCCTTTTTCTGGAGGTCTTTCTATAGATACTAGTGGTCCAAATAAATAAAAAGGTTTTTTTTGTTTTATATTGCCGCTGCCCTATGTCAAAAAGATATACAGTGTCTGCAGATAGAACTTGAAACTGTAATTTACTGGAACAGTTTTTTTTTGCTGGGAGTACAGTTTTTTGTTTTTTTTCCCCAAATTTTTTAGGGAAAACTGAGTTTTTATTGACTTATTATTTTTTATTGTTATCTGAGGCTAGGTAGCATTGGTACTCCTAAGTAACCTGCCTTATGTGACTAGTTTGAGTTGCATCTCTGCTGCTAATTCATTGTGGTTATGGGAAAAAAGTGCCTGGTATGTTGGGACTGGGTGCGGGGAGGGGGGAGGGAAAAGGTTGGAAACTGTAATTTTTGGGGTCTTTTAAGTCTGTCTTTGGTGGGGATGGTTCATATTTACTGTTATTACAGGAAATTCTCTCAAAAGCCCTGCATGTATCACCCACTGCGAGCACGGGGAGAGGCCTGGAGCCCATTGGGGTGGCTGGATTGGATAGGTGAACTGGGGAGGGCCGCCTATTACTACAATTATAGATATGGCGGTTAGTCTCAAAATTTTGGCCTGGAACGTACGAGGCCTCAATTCTAAATTCAAGCGCTCCTTGATTTTTGATTATATTAAGAAACACAAGCCCCATATAATTTTGTTCCAGGAAACACATCTACAGGGCTCCAGGGTTCTCTCTTTAAAACGAGCACATATTGCCGGGGCTTATCATGCTACTTACTCCTCGTACGCACGGGGAGTTTCCACTCTAGTTACTAAGGCTATGCCTATTTCGATACATGCGGTTCGGACTGATATTAAAGGGAGGTTTGTGATATTAGTAATTCAGGTGATGAATAAATTTTTAACGATAGTGAATTTATATGTACCTCCTCCTTTCTCGCTAGCTCATCTAGATGATATGTTACAGATAATTTATGAGGTAGCGGAGGGGAGGATATATATACTAGGGGATTTCAATACTGTGGCAGAGCCAGCTCTGGATAGACTTGGGGCGGTAACCGGCACGTCGGCTCCTCTAGCGGGATGGTTGTCTGCACATGGTTTCAGAGATGTCTGGCGTTTCCATCATCCTGGGGTGCGGGAATATTCCTGCTACTCCGAAACGCATAAGACGCTGTCCAGGATAGACACCGTCCTGACTGAGGGTGACGGGATGCAATTGGTTCAGGGGGTGTCATATTTGCCCAGAGCTTTATCAGATCATTCCCCCATGCTACTGGAACTTAACTTAGGACCAAAGCCGGGTTTAAGGTTATGGCGAATGGAGGCGAGTTGGCTTCAGGAGGAGTATATTAAAATCAAATGTACGGAGGCGATCAAACATTTTTGGGCAGAAAATTCTGGCTCCGCATCCACACTTCTCCAATGGGAGGCTTTTAAGGCCACGCTGCGAGGAGTGTTCATGACGGAGGTCCGAAGTTTTAAAAAACAACTGGCCTCAGAGGTACAATTTAAAGAGACTGAGGTGACACTGGCGGAAGCTGAATATGTTAGAGATCCCACTGCAGAAAGACTACTGACTTTACAAACCAGTACAAGGGAGTACAAGACGATCCTCACAGATCGTACCACAAAATTAAATTTGGCACAACGCAGACGTATATTCGAATTTGGAGACAAGAATGGCAGGCTTCTGGCATACCTGGCGAGACCTGACTATATTCCGGTATATATTAAGGCGGTGTATGATGATTCTAGGATTGAAATATGTGACTCAACCGCTATCCTCGATATTTTTGCTCGTTTCTATAAAAAATTATATAGTTCTTGTGCCCCCTTGGAACTGGAGAAACTGGGGAAATACATTGCTGACGTTGAACTACCTAGATTGACAAACGAAGACAGTTCTGCTCTAGAAGCGGGTATTACGGTGGAGGAGGTAGAGAAGGCGATTGCCTCCTTTCCGCCTAGGAAGGCACCTGGACTGGATGGCCTTCCTTCGGAATGGTACAATACTTTTCGATATGGTATGGCCCCACGCCTATTGAAAGTTTTTAATACAGCTAGATCGGATGGTAGACTCCCTCCCTCTATGAGGGAAGCCCTGATTGTATTAATACCTAAGGGGGGTAAAGACCCTCGAGAATGTGATTCGTACCGTCCAATCTCGCTGATGAATATGGACACAAAAATCCTTGCAAAAATATTAGCTGGTAGACTGCAATCTGTTATATTAAATTTAGTGGATGCTGACCAAACTGGTTTTATACAAGGTCGTTGCGCACAGATGAATATTAGGAGGCTATTTATAAACCTTCAGATAGCCCATGACAATTTGGGAACGAGGGTGGTGGCGTCATTGGATACAAAAAAAGCCTTCGACTCTGTAGAGTGGGCATATCTGTTCCACCTCCTTGAGTCATATGGTTTTGGCCCCTGTTTTATATCTTGGGTGAGGTTACTCTATACGGACCCGCTGGTAAGATTACGGGTAAACGGTATAATTTCGGACTCCTTCCCTATTTTCAGAGGTACCAGGCAGGGGTGCCCGCTTTCGCCCCTCCTGTTTGCCTTGGCGATTGAGCCTTTGGCGGTCAAGCTAAGAGCCACATCGCAATTGGTGGGACTGAGACTGGGCGATTTTGAGGAGCGAGTATCGCTGTATGCCGACGACATGTTGCTATACTTGCAGGATCCAGGGCCCTCACTATCAGAAGCTTTCCGATTGATTCAAGAATTTGGCGATTATTCTGGATTCCGGATTAATTGGAAAAAATCTTCCATTTTCCCTATTGATGGGGGGGTGGTGATCCCGAGGGAATGTCCCATCCCACTCTCCACTTCTTTTAGGTATTTAGGGGTCGAGATCCAGCTTCCCATCTCTACGTTCTTGGAAAAAAACCTGACGCCGGTCATACAAAATTTTCGGGAGAAGGTGCGGAAATGGCAGAATTTACCGATTACCCTATTGGGACGGATAAATTTATTTAAAATGATCTTTTTGCCGAAGTTTCTTTACATCCTCTCGAATTCTCCGGTTTTTATAACTCTGAAGGTCTTTAAACATATAGATTCTATTATTGTGGGTTTCCTTTGGGGTTCCAAAGCTCCCAGAGTCTCCTTGGCGATTTTAAAGCTGCCAGTCACAATGGGTGGAATGGCGTTACCAGACCTGCGGTCTTACTTTCTGGCGTCGCAACTATCCTTCTTGCACTGGCGACTCTTCCCTTTAACACCTAATGCTACTGCCCTGTTGGAGGCTGCTGTTGCCTCCTCGCAGGAAACACTTCAAAACATGCTGTATAGGAAGGGGATACCAGGAAGAGAGGTGGGATCCGTAATGGCACTACCGGGGAAAGTGTTCTATATATGCTCCAGGCGACGGAAGGATGATCCATTGTGGTTGTCACCGAACAGTCCCCTGTGGTATAATAAGACACTTGCAGAGTTTTTGAAGCTAATTGACGGACATAACTCTTGGGCTAGACATGGCATAAAATACTTACATCATATATATCAGGATAATCGCTTCTGTACATTTGCACAGCTGAGAGAGAAGTTTGAGATACCGAGGAACTGGTACTTTCGGTATGTCCAACTACACCATGCTGCGCTTGCGCAGTTTGGCGCTGATGAAATTATAATTCAGAATACTGACTTGGAGAGGATTCTGATAGATCCAGACCCAAAAAAAAGAATTTCTAGATATTATGGGGCAGTGGGCCCGATTGTGGTGACTACAACCTCTAGATCTATGGAACGCTGGGTCACGATTATCCCGGAGCTGTCGGAGGAACTGTGGCAAGAGGTGTTGGATACATACCTAATATCCGTGGTCTCCTCCACGGATAAAATGATTAAATTCCGGTACCTACATCAACAGTACTATACACCTACTAGACTATATCGAATGCATAGACGGGAATCGGCTCTTTGTCATAAGTGTGGGAGGGCGGAGGGTATTTTCTTACACATGACTTGGGAATGTGTAAAGGTAAGACCATTGTGGTCGCAGGTGACAGAATTCATTTCGGAACAGTTTGATTTGCCAAATATTTGCTCTCCCTTACGGTGTCTCCTAGGGGTGTTTGGACAGGAACAAATGAGTACACACACAAAATTATTTCTGAGAATTTTATTTTTTGGAGTACGAAAGCTTATTGCCAGAAGATGGATACATGATGAACCGCTAACACTGGGGATGTGGAAAAAAGTAATTAACTCTGATGTCTTGATGTATAAAATGACTTATGAAGCTAGGGGGGCCTCTAAAAAATTTCATAAGGTATGGTTTAGATGGGTTGACTCTGCTGATACCCTGGAAGGCGAGGGATAAATACTTTGTGGGGAGACGGTTTGTTTTTTGTTGTTTTTTTCCTATTTCAGGAAAGTGAACAGGCAAAGGGTGGATGATAGTGATCTCAATTTTTTCTGTTCTGGGCTGATGAGGGGGTATTCTGTGGACCGTTTCTACCAAAGACGGACTTATGGGTGGGTGAGGGAGGGATGGGAAAAAGTTACTGGTGGTAATATGCTGGTTGTTTTTAAATTCTTGTTCTGGTTTAAAAAAAAAAGCACATATACTGAATGAGTGATAAGGACGGTGAACTCAGGAATCTATATGTATGAACACTGAAATATGTTTATCAATGAAGGCTAAATTGTTCAATGTACGCCTCTATTCTGACTTGTATGTCACGTCATTATCAGATGTAATGTATAAATTCTGACTTTTGTGCGCAATAAAAACATTTGAAAAAAAAAAAAAGATAAAAGCCGAGCAATTTGCCCTCTCACAAACGACCAAATCGCTTCCGATGTCTTCTGGACAGGAACTCATGTAGCGGCACTTGTGCAGCGGGTCAGCTGTCTCGATCTTCCGACGTGAAGCACCCACACCGACAGGCAGGGTATCTGGGGGATGTTGACGACAGGATGTCCAACAGTGAACAGCAGAGATAGGTCCCTTAGGCCTCGGGTTGGAAGTAAGACTCCGCGTGGCAGGCCACAACCTCTCTCCCTGTTGCACAGAGTGGTCCGTCTTGCGTCAGGCCCAGGAGGAAGAGAGCCCGCGTGGCTTTTTGACTCCTTTTATAGCTACTCCCAGCAAACTTCATGTTACAGCAAAGATCCCTGGGATGTGTAGTCTCAAGGTACATCGGTGCAAAGCAACTCTCTGAAGGAGAACTATACGTCCCATAATTCACTTTGTTGGGCAGACAAATACGAGGTCACTTGTTACACTGATTATTACACGGACAAACAATGTCTAAGAACACTGAAAGGTACCGTGCTTTCTGCTAGTAGTCCATGTCGCTACATAACTGCAAGCCTCATTCTCCTTTACCTGATGCCAGACCTCTTTAAAATATTTGGATGTCTATTTACCAGCCCAGTGCTCCCAGTTATACACCTGTAATTATGTCCCGTTGCTTTCTATTATTAGAGCGGACTTACAAAACTGGGACTGCACTGCCTTTTCCTGGATGGGCCGAGTCAGTGTCTTAAAGATGAACGTGTTTCTCCAAATCCTTTTCTATTTACAAATGGTGGCCATTTCATTGCGGCGGCCTTTTTTCTCAACTCCTAAGAGTTTGTTTTTGAAATACATCTGGAATAGGAAAAGTCCTCCCTAGCCCTTCACACAATACACCGCCCTAAAAAGGGGGGAGGTATGGGTGTAGCGGTCATTTGTAAATATTATGAAGCAATAGCTCTGCAACGGATCTTAGATTGGTACCACAATGTGGCCACTAAATTATGGGTCCCGCTTGACAAATTCCTAGCAGGTCGTAATTTATCACATGCCCCCTGGCTCCCCCAGGACTGCCGGGGATTATCTGAGCTCGCCTCTCCTACGGCTATCCATTCCTTAGCAATCTGGGATGCATTAAATAAACAGGGACAGCTTGCCCCTCCGATTTCTCCCCTGGCTCCCTTGGAGGGGGGGGGGGATTCCCCTGGTTCCCTCCAGGAGAACAGCCCTCCTTTTTCAGGTCTTGGTCAGCTGACGGGGAGACGAGATACGGCATATTTATACAAGATCAGGGTTTATTGCCATTGGCTACTCTGAGAACACAATATCCTTTCCTATGGATGATTGGCACTATAGACAGCTCCAACACTTTGTTCGCAGCCAACCCCAGAATATTCGCTCCCTTACCAAGGCTTTCCCCCTTTGAGCAGCTCTGTATGTATCTACACAAGGGAGTGGGAGAGATCTTCAGCATGTCTTTACTGACACACAGTTGGACCATCTCTACCATCTCACTCACACGAGTTCTGTGGACATAAAGATGCAAAAAAATGGTTTGAAAATACTTACCTGATGGTATAGGGTTCCCTCTAAGCTTGCTAGGGTTTAGCCATCGGTGTCTGACACTCGCTGGAGGGAATGTGGCCTCAGGGGCTCATTCCTCCACATATGGTGGGAATCCCTAAGATACAACCCAACCCTGCTGGCAAGACTTGCAATCTCAAATTAGGTCTATTTTCTTTACACTGAGATTCCCGACTCCCCGAATTACTGCTGCACATCATCACCATTCCTCTCAGCCATTACTGCAAGTCCGTATTGCCTCCATTACTCAATGGGGCCAGACGGTTAATTCCGATATACTGGAAGAGACCACAAATTCCTACTCGGGCTGATTGGATCCTCTTAGTGAATAATATAATGGCTGCTGAGGAGTGGATGGCGATGTGTAAAGATCGTTATGACAAGTTCTATAGTACATGGGCCACTTGGATACACTACGCTGGCAGGGACACATCGGACTCTCAGGGGGCTCCACCTATTGCATCCCTCCTCCTTGATGGGATTGGGCATGCAGTAGCTCCAGATCCTTAGCCGTTTCTGATCGGCCATTGTACTCGCGTACATGTTATCGGACTGGTCATTACATGGAGTGTTGTTTTGTTATGTTTTGTTTTCATTTGTTTCGTTTTGTCCTCCCTCTCCTTATTCCCTCCTAGTGTTAAATCCATGTTATGGAGTATAAGTTACCTTTAACATCATGTAGTGATGGGTTACTTGAGGCAATACATTTATGCTTTTTTTCATCAGTTCAAGTATGGTTATGATGCTCTACTTGCCTCGACTCCTCCTTTTCATTGTACTGTAAACCACGACTGACACCAACGTGGACATGTTTGTATGCTTTTGTTCATTTATATGGAGTTTTTCTTTATGACCTTTGTATGTTAAATGATGAAAACTTAAAATAAAGATTAAATTAAAAAAAAAAACGCATCCAATTTGCATATATGTGAACCCTGCCTTAGTGTCCTCCAAATTTGAAATATTCCATTTGACTTCCTGTTGGACAGTGACTACATTTGTTCTCTGCAGTCTCACTATACGTAGGAATGTAGCCACTCTCTCTTGTTTGCTCCCGAGATGAACTTCAGACTATGGGATTTGCAGTGTGCACATGACCGCAGCTAACGTGCACTACTCATTCCAAACAAATAGAAGTGAGGGGGAAAGTTGAGGTTTAAGAGGTTACAGTGGACATTACAAGGAGGCAGAAAAACGCAGTAAGAAACCATTTCATAAAAAATAGTGCTTTTGAAGTGGTTGTAAAGGCTGAAGGTAAAAAACCTCAGCTCCCCCCTTAGCCCCCCCCAACACTTATCTGAGCCCATCTCAAACCAGTGATGTGCACAAGACCCAGGGCTCTCCCCCCTGATTGGCTGAAATGCAGCAGCAGGAGCCATTGGCTCCCACTGCTGTCAATCACAGCCAGCGAGGTGGGAGCGGGGGGCAGGGATTAGCACGCACAAGCAGCTTGCTATGGGGGCACACCAGACCACCGGCGGGGGACCCGAAAAGAGGAGGTTCATGGCTGCTCTGTTCAATATCATTGCATAGAGGAATAAAAAATAACAAACATGTCTATACTTACCTGCTCTGTGCAATAAAATTGCACAGAGCGCCCGCCAACCTCCTCTGTTCGGCCACTCCCCTCTATCCAATCCAATGCCCCCATGGGAAGCCACTTCCCATGGGGGCACTCGTGTGTGCTCGCACCCGCATCCCACTGCTGCGTCTTTTGACACAGGCAGCGGAATACCCCTCCCCCCGCTCCCTTGTTGACAGCCCTGGGAGCCAATCCCAGTGCCACAGCAAAGCCTATGAAATCCGGAAGTGAGGAAAGAGAAAAACTGCAGACGTGCACATCGCTGGATCGAATGAAGGCTCAGGTAAGTAAAAGGGGAGGGTGATGGGGGATGCTGACACCTAAACATTTTTTACCTTAATACAAGGAATGCATTAACCACTTCTGGGCTGCCCACCGTGGATATAAGTTGATACTTTGCCTTTAAATCCCGGGGTTATGGTAGCAAATAGCTACCATAACCCTGGTATTTTTTTAAACGGCAGGTGGTCCACATTAACTTAAAAGTGGTCTCAGCGGCAGAATTGCCGCAAGATTACTTTTATGGGTGGCGGGAGAGGTGTCCCTTTCCGATCTCCAGGATGGATGGGCAGGAGAAGTCGTGTGAGGGCAAGATAGCCCCCACTCCGCTCTATGCCCTTGGAGGACCGGAGCGATGTCAAACGTAGCTTCCGCCCTTCGGCCTTAAAAGGCCAATTTTTTTTTTTCTTTTATTGCATTTTAGTGTAAATATGAGATCTGAGGTCTTTTTGACCCCAGATCTCACATTAAAGAGGCCCTGTCCTGCTTTTTTCTATTACAAGGGATGTTTACATTCCTTGTAATAGAAATAAAAGTGATCAAAATTTTTTTGTTAAAGGGACAGTGTAAAAAAATAAAAAGTAAAATAAAGGGAAAAAAAATGTTTTAAGTGCCCCGTCCCTCGAAGCTTGCGCACAGAAGCGAACGCACATGCAAGTCGCGCCCACATATGTAAACGGTGTTCAAACCACACATGTGAGGTATGGCCATGATTGTTAGACCTCCTCTGTAACTCTAAACTGGTAACCTGTAGAAATTTTTAAACTTCGCCTATGGAGATTTTTATGTACCAAAGTTTGTCACCGTTCCACGAGTGTGCGCAATTTTAATGCATGACATGTTAGGTATCAATTTACTCAGCATAGCATTATCTTTCACAATATAGAAATAAATAGGGCTAACTTTACTGTTTTCCTATTATTTTAATTTTAAAAATGTGTGGCTTTTTTTTCACAAAAATTGCATTTAGACCAAAAATTTTTTTACCTTAATACAAGAAATGCATTAAGGTTAAAAATGTTTAGGCTTTACAACCACTTTAAGTAGTGGATGTGTGAAGTCAGTCTGAAGAAGAAAACACCAGATGATGTTGGACGTTCTCCAGCCAGGAAATGAGGCTGGCTCTATCTGACTTGCTGCAACTTCTAATGCACATTGTGAGAAGCTCACAGTGTGCAGTGAAATCAGAGTAAGCCATTACAGTACAGGAGAGGAGCCTGCACAACTGTGCAAGACTGAAGGGAAGGCTGGAGGTCAGATACACTGAAGCACTGAACTGATGGAAGCGCAGCCCCTAAACCACTGATGACAACCAAGGACATAACATTTACGGGGGGGGGGGGGGGGGATAAGAACTGGACAGATGTCTTTAAAGAGTTAATGGTTGAACAAAAGAGCCAAGTTGAACAAAACTTTATTGTGAGTTTTGGACGGAGTGGAGAAGAACCAAAATTTCTGCCAGGTTTTTATTGCTACACAGAATTTTTTGGTCAATCCAAGGTTTTTTTTTTCAGGCGCGATAAGCCTATTAATGCCGAAAACCTTGGAAAGACCTGAGCGGACAATTAAAGCCAATTTGCAGAACGTAAAATAATTAACATACCATTTAGCGAATGAGTGCCCATGTGTTTGTGGACATCTGGTGACCCCAATAGACACCGAAACCCCTCTTCTCCTGAATGCACCCCCCCGCAGGTCTGCTTACAAGAGTGCTGAATCTGATGATCAACGCCTGCATTGAATACACTAGCACAACGTCTGCTGGGCCACCAGTAGCCACAACAAAGCCCGGCCAATAGATTATTATTCGTTTTAAAATAAGCCACTTGGGGGATTAATTCAAGCTTTATTCAGTCCCTTCGGTGACCTGGATTTACCGCTCTTCCAAAACAAAACAAAAATCCTGCTCCCATTATTTACCATGGACGCCACACGATATGAAAGACGGATGAGATATTAAGGGATTAGCGGAAGACCCAGCACCAGACCGTGTCCTCAGACGAGGTTTCTCAAATGGATTTATACCTCTAAATTTTGGCCGTTGGAAGACGTTAAAAATAACATTGTAGTACTACGTGACGGGTGACCAAAATGACACTATGTCTGCCACCTCTCCTGCTGGGTGCCTGCCAATACTTAAAGGCAACCCGTCATCAGCCAAAAAATTGCAGGGAGAAGCATGGAGAAATCAAGTACATACACTCAGTGTTTTTCCTTTACATTAATTCTTTTTCATTCCCTTGCAATGTGCCTTTCATCTTGTGAGAAGATTCAAACAGTCCAGGAAGAGTTAACTCCCGGATATACCTCAGCACTCTCATCTTCTGGGTGTGTCTAATGCCGCGTACACACGAGCGGACTTTCCAGCAGACTTGGTCCGGTGGACTGGACTCCGTCGGACAATTTGATTGTGTGTGGGCTCCAGCGGACTTTTTTTTCCCAAAAGTCTGACGGACCTAGAAATAAAACATGTTTCAAATCTTTCCGACGGACTCGAGTCCGGTCAAAAAATCCGCTCGTCTGTATGCTAGTCCGACGGACTAAAACCGACACTAGGGCAGCTATTGGCTACTGGCTATCAACTTCCTTATTTTAGTCCGGTCGTACGTCATCACGTACGAATCCGTCGGACTTTGGTGTGATCGTGTGTAGGCAAGTCAGTTCGTTAGGAAAGTCCGACGAAAGTCCATTGGATAGACCATCCCCTCACCAATCTATATAACCTTGTATGTAGCTGCCAGGGGAAGAGTGAAGAGGAATACTATAAATAAGTGGTTCTCAACCACCAAGTAATGGCCCAATGCCAGGCTCTTCTCCTTGGATTCCAGTCACCTGCAGATCCCATAACCTCCCGCAGTGCCTCCCAGCTCCCTTAGTGTTCCCCAACCTCTCATAGTGGTCCACCAGGTCCCTCGGCCTCCCTCAGTGCCCCCCAAGTACCCTGACAGCCCTCATCCTCCACAATACCTCTCAACCTTCTAAAGGGCCCCTCAGGTCCATACAATTCTGCTCTAGCTTGCTGCAGAGACTCCCACCCCCCTATAGTGCCCCTAACCACCAGCAGTATCCCATAGTGCCCCCCATTCCCTGCAGTGCACCTCAGTAGACCACTGTGCCCCTGTTGTATAATGGCAGTCTTACATAGTTGTATACAGTATGTGGTTATTGCTAAAGGGCCTTCTTATATAGTTGTATGGGTCTTTAGCAGTGAGAGGCCTTCCTGTATTGGTGGTTAATGGAGAAGGGCCTGGTCAGTTTAGAAGAGGCTTCTTATATAGGTGTATAGGAGGTCAGAGGAGAGGAGCCTTCTTATATACGTAGTTGTATAAGTGGTCAGTGGAGAAGGGTCTTCTTATATAGGTGTATAGGTGGTCTTCTTGTATAGATGGTCAATGGAGAAGAACCTTCTTATATATGTGTATAGGTGGTCAATGGAGAAGGGTCTTCTTATATATGTATATAGGTGGTCAATGGAGAAGGGTCTTCTTATATATGTGTATAGGTGGTCAATGGAGAAGGGTCTTCTTATATATGTATATAGGTGGTCAATGGAGAAGGGTCTTCTTATATATGTGTATAGGTGGTCAATGGAAAAGGTCCTTCTTAAAAAGGTGTACAGGAAGCCAATGGAGAAAGGCCTTCTTATATAGGTGGTTAATGGATAAGGACATTCTTCTATAGTTGTATAGATGGTAGTTGAGAAGGGCCTTCTTATATAGGTGTATAGGTAGTGAGTGGAGAATGGCCTTCTCATATAGTTGTGTAGGTGTTCAGTGGAGATGGGTCTTCATAAACTGGTGGTCAATGGGAAGAATATCCAAGTTACAGATAGTCAAAATGATTATTGAAGTCAGTGGTATAAGGTAAAAATTGATCAATGCCCCTAGCAACCTCTGAAGAGAGACCCCGGGGTTCCATGGAACCCTGGTTGAGAAAGGCTAATCTAAATCATATGTGGACATCAGTGAAAGAAAATTGATCTGGAAACACATGGGCTGAAACATGTTTGCTGGTGAGGAGTTTTGTCTACATTTTCACTTAGCTTGGTACCTTCTTGTTCCAGATTAGTCACTGGGAAAAGTATTGAAGACATTGGATGAGTATGGCAGCCAAGCAGAAGGCATTTTCAGAAGGAGAGTTCAGTTACACATCTTGGCATAAGTTGAGGGATTTTCCCTAATTTTCTGTTAGGACAGGAAGTGGTGGGGAAATCTCTCCAATGGGGACACAGACAAAAATATAGTAAAGTATGGATAGGAAGGATTAAAACTTCTGACTTTTTTAATTGCTGTCTGTGCCTTCTAGTCTCATACACCCATACATGCCAAGTGTACCAGATTTGCCAGTACAGTCCTACATCTTGGCCCTATGTTCTGCCAAAAGCTGTTTCCTGGGCCAAGTCCCAGGATCACTGCATGAACCTTATTGGAGATACAACACATGAGCTGTAATGCAAAAAGTCATTATTGCAAAGACTGGGTCCACAAGTGGGCAATTCACACATATAATTGGAGGTGAGGCCTATAAAATGGGCGTGATTTGGGCACACCCACCCAGAAAATGGGTGGATAACATATGAATGGGGGTGGGGTTGACAGTGTCCCAAGACCATGTTGGTAAATATGCGGCCCTGGTGACAACTGTTCTTCCTGTTCTTTGTGCAGGTGTCACAGATACAGGAAGTCGGGAAAAATCTCCCTAAGTGGTCACAGCTTGAAATTATTCTACACCCATTCCAAAAAAATGATTTTGGCTGGAGTTAGGCTTTCAGCAGCCGCAGTCTTGGTTCTTTCTTAGTACAGGCTTCCCTTAAAGCAGAAATTTTGAGTTCCTGGGAACATTAGAGCGAACTGCTTGCTGTCTCTCCTCATCCACTATAATAGCGCACAGCCCCACCCACTCCTGCTGACACATTTTCCACATTTTGGCATTTTTTTCTGCAGATTCATCTCTCCCTAGTGGCTGTGACTCTTTCTTTCCACTGACAGACAAAAAGTCTCCGCGTACCCAAATTGTTGTTTTATGCCAGACAGGAGATCAGTGCTTTTCCCCCCATTAAACCGCAGGAGGCCGCAGGTTTGGTATAACTGCTGAGCAAGATGGAGCTAAAGAACTAAGTAATATAGAACTGAATAGCTTTAATACATAGGAGAACTTTTTGTATGTGCCAAAACATTTGCAGTTCTGCATGCCTTGCGATTTACACACAACTGCTGCACCGCAAGGCCAGTGGATAACATCACTGTTGCGTCTTCCTGTCTGTTCATTGGACAATGAAAGAGCAGCATGACACAACTGAGGTTCTACTTGTGCCCTACTGTGGGCTGCCTAAGTTCTACCTGCATGCCTGCGATTGTAATAATGCATAGGGATGCTATTCAAAATGAACGCAACACACCACGCACAGTAATCCATAAATGTGAATGGGCCCTGAATGAATGGTATATATAACTGGAGTTTCATGTTAAAGCTAGGTGAAGTTTTTTGTATTGTTTTTGGTACAGATGAAAAAAATATTTTCTATTTTTTTTTTTTGATAAATATTGAGGGTCTGGTTTGCAACATTGCTGCAGAGACATATGATCATCTGACTTAGTCAATTATACACAGGCTGCCATCAATCATGCTGATGGGCTAGAAACTGAGCGTCCAGGATGTGCCCTGTATTAATTGTTTAGCTGTAAAAGGAAAGATTTTCTTTGCTTAACATCACATGCATGGAGTTTGCATGTTCTCCCTGTACTTGCATGGCTTTCCTCCGGGTACTCCGGTTCCCCCCACACTCCAAAGACATGCTGGAAAGTTAACTGGCTGCTGTCTAAATTGGCCCCAGTATGTGTATGTGAGATAGGGACCTTAGATTGTAAGCTCTTCTAGGGCTCATTGACACATGTGTAGGCCCTTTAAAGGCTCTCTAAAGAGTGATCCGCAGTGGATTCCTCTTCAGAGGGCATTTGGCTGGTGGTGAGGAGGTTCTTAACCCCCTAAAAACCTGCACCACCTTGCCGCAACTGTTGCAGGGCAGTATCAGTACAGCCCCATTTCGGTGAATGGGTCGCATTCACCAAGCGGTACTGCCCACTGAGCGTAACAACAGATAAAATGTTTGCCATGCTGCAGCATTTGAACACCAGTGTCTGCTGCTTTTGCAAATTAATAGGGAGCAGTTGGGGGAGGGTTGCCACGTGTCCGGGATTCACCCGGACAGTTCAGGTTTGGAATCATGCGTCTAGGTTTCAGACTGGACACATTATTCAGACAGTTGTCTAAGCTAAGAGTATCTGTTACACTCTTTCATGCTGCCCAAAGCCAACACTAACAGCCTCCCCACCAAACACACACACACATACGGGAGAGGAGAGATGGCTCGATCTGCACCTCTTCCGCCTGGCCCTACCCCTCCTTAGAAAAGGAAAGTGTGGGCTGGAAATTTGCAGTCCAGCAGCCTCAGATACATCTGGATGAGAGGTGCTGACTGCCAAGGGGTGAGTGAGCTCACCATCCATCCTTGTCTGTGACTGAAGTCTCCTCCTATCTCCTGCCTCTGAGTACACTAAGGTAAATTAGGGTTCCCAGAGCACCCCTTACATCAGAGTTCCCCTTTACACCAGAGGCCACAGTGTCCCCCCTTCAATTAGAGTCCTCTCTGTACATCAGAGTTCTCAGTGTTCCCCCTTAAATCAGGGTTCCCAGAGCTTCCCTTATGTCAGAGTCCCCAGAATTCTCCCTTACATCAGAGTCTGCAAAGTCCCCCCTTACAGTGAAAGGGAACTCTGGACTCTAATGTAGAGGGGGACACTTGTTATTAACTTCATATGATTAGAAATGTTATTTAGAAGCAAAATATATGTATAGTTTATACTACAAAAAAAAATTGCTGCGTGCCGCTAAAGTGTTCGGGTTTGACTTGAAGAAAAGGTGGCAACCCTGGGGGGGGGGGGGGGGGTATGGCTTTTCTTTTTTCCAGCTTCTTTCCTTCATTTCTGTCTAATGATCCTGCCAGTAACATACTTCTTGTTCTAGGGTGACAATGCTCACTCTACTGCATCTATGGAGGAGCAGCATTGTCACCCTAAGGCTGAGTTCACACTAGTGTGCATTGAATGTGGGTTTCCCCGCATTCAATGCGCACAGCAGGCGAGTGTGACCGTCTCTCTATGGAGCCGGTTCACATATCTCCGCAGCGGCTCTGGTGCGATTTGCACCGGAGCTTTGTGCGTCCTTTGGTCCGTTTCAGGTCCAAATTCAGCCAAAAATTTGGGCTAAAACGGTGAACGAGGATGCACTGGACTCCTGCTGTGAGCTGCTGTGTGCTCATAGGTAAACCCAGCCTAAGACAGGACTACAAAACACCCCTGCCTCTCCTCGTCTCTATGATATATAACATGGGGGGTGTTCTGTAGTCCACAGAAAAAGCTGGAAACAATGTAACAGATAACAGTCACCACAGGCAGAGAGCACAGGAAGTTATCAGTGCACAAGATTTCTGGCAGGATCAAGGTTTGTTACACTTTTTGGCATGTAGCTCAGATAATAAAAAAAATGATTCCAGTGGTATAGTTAAGGCTGAGTTCCCACGTGAGCATAGCGGGAACTCGCGTTCACGCTCACTTTTTTTTTCTTTGCACTTTCAAGTGTTTCCGCTCGCTGCTCTACGTGCGACAAATGCCCCAAAGAAGCTCCAAAAACTTTTTTGGTGCAATTTTTATGGCGCGTTTGTAGCACGTTTGACAAGCGCCTGCTACCTGCGCTTTGTAGTGTCCATAACAATTCAGAAATACCTGGCAAAACACGCGTTTTTTCAGTGCGCTTTGTCACACGTTCCAGAAACGCCAAATGTGCATGGAGCCCAAGAGATAAAAAGGTAACAAATAAAAGAAGGTTTAACCTCTTGGCGCCGAGAGTACGCAAATACGTGGCCTCTCGGTGGGTGGCATATTTGCGTACCTAAATGTAAACAAACCTGTGCCGAGTGCGTGCGCCCTGCGCAAACTTGACACGTGTACCAGCGCCTGACGGAAAGCTCCCAATCGTGACTTATGTTTGGGAGCTTTCCGATCATGTGACCGCCAATCATGGTGGTCACATGATCACAAACAAGCCCCTCCTTCCGGCATCAGAAAACCCCTTAAAGGGCCGGGAGGTGCCGGCATAAAAACACTATGGGGCATATTTATAAGGCAGTAAATCTGATATTCACCAAACATTCACTGCAAGTGAATCTTGCTGGAGCATGTTTTTTTAGTTTTTTTAAATGATGGTAATTGTTTCCCCACCAGTGATTGTTGGATGAAAATAAAATGCCCCTTTAATTGCACGTAGTGTAATGACCTTACATCAGTGTTTCTCAACTCCAGTCCTCAAGGCGCCCCAACAGGTCATGTTTTCAGGATTTCCCTCAGATAAAACAGCTGTGGTAATTACTAAGGCAGTGAAACTGATCAAATCACCTGTGCGAAATAATGGAAATCCTGAAAACATGACCTGTTGGGGTGCCTTGAGGACTGGAGTTGAGAAACCCTGCCTTACATCAGCATTTTTAGATAAAGCTTCCGCCTGTATTTCAGAGACAGGTCCACTTTAATGAAACCTTTCCATAGCCAGGCGGAGAAGCGTGCGGTGGAAGCCAATTGTCTGATGAGTTCAGGGACGAGCTTTAGTTCCGATCGGTTGCCACAGTGACGAGGGACCCAGATGAAGGATGCAGAATAAAAAAAAAAAAGGAGAGCTCAGTTTCGCTCTGGCTGATCGCCGTGACTCAGATCAGCCGCATCTGTCCTACATTCCTGACTTTCTACTGCTGCACCGACAATACTGCAAATCACCGAGATTATCTCTTCTTCCTCAGAGACAAAGAAGATCTTAGCTATAATCGATTCCGTTTATTATTAGCTTGAAAACGCCCTTCATTTCAGGCAATGCTAACAATCAGCCTGACTTGGAATTTCTGCAGGTGTGCACTAGAGGATGGCTATTTAACCACCTCCAGTCTGGGCTTTTTCTGGCACTTTTTTGTTCAAATGTAACAATCAGTATTTTTTGCTAGAAAATTACTTAGAACCTCCAAACTATATATATTTATTTTTTTTCAAGCAGATGCCCTATAGAATAAATTGGTGGGCTTTGCAAGTTTTTATTTATTTTCCCAGCAGTTTTTCAAATGCATTCTATTGGGGAAAAAAACACTTTTTTTTTTATTTAAATGAAAAAAAAACACAATACATGCAGTTAGGGAAAAAACTATTTGATCCCCTGCTGATTTTGTACGTTTGCCCACTGACAAAGAAATGATCAGTCTATAATTTTAATGGTAGGTTTATTTTAACAGTAAAGCCGCGTACACGCGATCAGAATTTCCGACGGGAAATGTGTGACGACAGGCTGTTGGCGGAAAATCCGACCGTTTGTACGCTCCATCGGACAATTGTTGTCGGATATTCTGTGGAGAAATGGATAGCAGGTTTTAAAATTTTCCGCGGACAAATGTCTGTTGTCGAATTTTCCGATCGTGTGTACACAAGTCCGTCGGACAAAAGTCCAAAGTACAAACACGCATGCTCGGAAGCAAGGACGAGCCAGAAGCGGTCGGTCTTGTAAACTAGCGTTTGTAATGGAGAATTAACATTCGTGACGTGGCAAATTATGAAATCTCCAAATGCTGCGCACAATTCTCTTCTTCTTTAATGGGATAATAATGAAGCTGCTTTGCTGGTGATACTGATGGAGTTATTGCAAACAAATTTTCAAAGGCTTTTTTTTTCTAGTGATATCAAGAATAATATTATTATGCTTTTTTTTTTTTTTGGCAAGTTACCACAACATCATTATCCTGTTGTTTTTAAGATCAAAGATACAACTATGTTGGTGTCCCTTGTTAATTTTACATTGTATTATTTTAAATGTAACTGCCTACTCCCAAACTGTCATTTGCCAAGTAAAAAACATAGCCAAGTATTATTCTACACAATTTTCTTATTGTGCATTAAAAAAAGAAAACAAATACAATTAGACATGCTATCTGTTAATAGAACTTAACCAAAAGGTGCATTCTATGCATCCAAAAATATAGAAAATATAACAAATCAAATCATTATTATTCAACAAAAAAATAAAATAAAAGCCTCATTCATGTGTCCTGCTTCTTAATATAGGGGGTCAGCAATGCCAAGAGTTGGTGACAGCAGGGGTCTGTCATCCGGAGATAATTCCCAACATCATCCAGATTATTCTCCTGGAGCTCCCGCAGCAAAGGCATATGACCTAATTGGTCACGATTATTAAAGCAACCAATTTTTGGTCCAAGAAATCCTCCTCCTCCTGTTCCTGGACTGGACTTGGGTCAAAGCAATAACTCCAAGGCCAATAATAAATAACATGTTATCTCCTCCGATCCCGCAACATGTCTGGTTGACGAACGGCCGTTCAGAAACTAAGAAAAGCATGAAATGTAAAGTGCGAACTGAAAAGTGCTAAATGAAAAGCACAAAGTGAAAAGCGCAAATCAACACTCACCAAACTTCTACTAACACGAAATTAGCAGAAGGAGCCCAAAGGGTGGAGCTAAAGATCTGAAAAACCACGTACTACGTCACTACGTTCGTGTTTGTTGGCCGACAATTCCTTGCCGTTTCTATGCAAGACAAAATCCAGGCACACGCCTTCGGACAAAAGTCAGAGGTTTTGTCTGAGGAACATCTGATCGTGTATACGAGGCTTAAGAGACAGAATAGCAACAAAAAAATCCAGAAAAACGCATTTCAAAAAAGTTATAAAATGATTTGCATTTTTTTGAGTGAAATAAGTATTTGACCCCTTCATAAAATATGACTTAGTACTTGGTGGCAAAACCCTTGTTGGCAATCACAGAGGTCAGACGTTTCTTGTAGTTGGCCACCAGGTTTGCACACATCTCAGGAGGGATTTTGTCCCACTCCTTTTTGCAGATCCTCTCCAAGTCATTAAAGGGGTTGTAAACCCTCGTGTTTTTTCACCTCATCCTATCCACATCCTATGCATTGAGGTGAAAAAACTTCTGGCAGTGACCGACCCCCCTGTTTTACTCACCTGACCCCCTTCAATCCCTCAGCAGAGACGCGCTCTCCCTCTCTGCACTGGGTCCCGGCTCTTGATTGGATAGATTAATAGCAGTGCAGCCATTGGCTACCGCTGCTGTCAGTCAAATCCAATGACGCGGGGCCGGGGCTGAGTCCAGGATTTGTGTCTGTGGATGCAAATGCTGGAACCCCCTATGAGAGCGCTTCTCCTAGGGGGTTATCTGATGCGAGGAGGAGCCATGAGAGCCACCGAGGGACCCAAGAAGAGGAAGATTGGGGCCACTCTGTGCAAAATGAGCTGCACAGTGGAAGTAAGTATGACATGTTTGTTATTTAAAAAAAATAAAACATGAAGGTTTACAATCACTATAAGGTTTCGAGGCTGATGTTTGATAACTCGAACCTTCAGCTCCCTCTGCATATTTTCTATGGTATTAAGGTCTGGAGACTGACTAGGCCACTCCAGGACCTTAATGTGCTTCTTCTTGAATCACTCCTTTGTTGCCCTGGCCATGTGTTTTGGGTCATTGTTGCTGGAAAACTCATCCACAACCCATTTTCAATGCCCTGGCTGAGGGAAGGAGGTTCTCACATATGATTTGACGGTACATGGCCCAGTCCATCGTCCCTTTTATCTGGTGAAGTTGTCCTGTCCCCTTAGCAGAATAACACCCTCAAAGCATAATGTTTCCACCTCCATGTTTGACGGTGGGGATGGTGTTCTTGGGGACGTAGGCAGCACTCCTCCTCCAAACACTGTGAGTTTAGTTGATGCCAAAGTGCTTGATTTTGGTCTCATCTGACCACAACACTTTCACCCAGTTCTCCTCTGAATCATTCAGATGTTCGAATCTTCAGACAAGCCTGTACATGTGCTTTCTTGAGCAGGGGGACCTTGCGAGGACTTCAGGATTTCAGTTCTTCACGGCGTAGTGTGTTAGCAACTGTTTTCTTGGGGACTATTTGTCCCAGCTGCCTTGTAATCCATTTTATTTTATTTCAATCCATAGAAAATTAATTTCATAAGTCTAATAATATATTACATTCTAGATATAAATACATTATAACACTTTATGATTTCAATTACCCCCTTTTTTGACTAAACCACAATCTAAAAAACAACATGATATCAAAAGTATTTTAATGACACGAACTTCTATATCTGTATGGAAGATTTGTCATTTTTTTCATTAAAATACTGTCTTATAACCTATTGATTACAATTTTACAATGTATCACTTAATGTATATCTGATATGCAATATTTCTCTTGTACCACCATAATTTCTTTGATAAAAAGTTTGTATACAAAAAAAGAAATCATTGACAAGATTTTCCTGTGTAGTTCTGGGCTGATTTCTCACCGTTCTCATGATCATTGAAACTCCACAAGGTGAGATCTTGCATGGAGCCCCAGACCGAGGGAGATTGACAGTTATTTTGTGTTTTTTCCATTTGCGAATAATCGCACCAACTGTCACTTTCTCACCAAGCTGCTTGGGGATGGTATTGTAGTTCATTCCAACCTTGTGTAGGTCTACAATCTTGTCCCTGACATCCTTGGATAACACTTTGGTCTTGACTATGGTGAAGAGATTGGAATCTGATTGCTATATGGTGACTGGAAGTGACATTTTGCGTTCCACAGCCTAAGAGAGACAACCGGAAGGAACGAACTGAGATTGTCCAGTTCACTGAGACTACGTCTGACCACCTCCGGCTCTACAGTAAGGCTGGTGATAACGCTGACACTGGACATTGGACCAGTTTTTATGAGTGTTGGAAGGTGTCATTTTTAATGATTGGAGGATTGCAATAAATGGTAAAACGGAACTGTACTATGTGGAGTTTTTCTTCTCGTATATCCGGATACCTTTGGAGGTTGTATGCAGCTCTGATTCAGTTCATATTGCGGATGGCAGCAGTTAAAGTGATTTGAGGCTTGATAATTACTTCTTTCTGGTGAGTTTAAACCCCAGAGGGGAGTGTGATCACTGTGTAATGCACAGTTGTGAGGATTCTGGTGAAAGGTGCACACTTATCAATCAAAACTAGGAACACCACCTGTGTTTTTTCTTGACTTTTGTCATTGCCATTTGTCATTCCAATGTATTTGTCTTTTCCCTCATATATTAACATATAAAAGCCAGTCATTAACTAATGCTAGAAGCGCTGCTTTGGTAAATACCGGTACTGGTACTTCTGGACCGTTTACCTTTTTTAATAGTTTTTAGTATTAAGCAGCTGCTGATAAATACAATGTATTTTGGATTTTATATATTTTTGTTGTAATCATTTTTTTGTTGTGAAGGTTTGGAGCACCATAGCGCTGAGAGAGGGGAAGTGGGCATATTTTTCTCATTTTTATTCAATGATCTAGGTTTGGTTCAAAGTTGCTGATACACACATTGCGGCACATAATGTCAGACTATTACAACCTTAGCAGACCGACAACACCAGAAACCTTAAGAGACGTGGCCGAGCACTGGAGCGAGTGTGGCGTAAAACCAACTCTCAGCTGGCATTCACCCAATATAAATCTGCCTTCTTAAAGCGGTTGTATAGTCTAAATGTTAACTTTTACCTACAGGTAAGCCTATAATAAGGCTTACCTGTAGGTAAAAAAAATATCTCCTAAACCTGTACGGTTTAGGAGATATTCCCCTTGCAATGAGCCGCTGACTGCAGCGGCGCATGCGCACAGGGGATTCTCGGCTGCAAGCCCGGCAGAAGCTGGACCTTGCCGGAAAGAAATCTCCAGCGCGCATGCGCGGGAGTGACGAAATTGCGGCTCCAGCCACTCACAGCGCTGGAGCCGCAATACCCGGAAGACACGCCGAGGCAACATGTCAGCAACCTCGGCGTGGACCAGGTAAGATACCGATGCCTTGTTCTAAGGTAAGTATTTCATAATGAGCTAGTATGCGGTGCATACTAGCTCATTATGCCTTTTACCTTACAGGTGTATACAAAAAAAAGCGGGTTTACTACCGCTTTAAAATACAATTCCTCCCACCATGCTGCCAAACAAACCTACTTTGTCACCCTCATTAATACTCTGTCCTCAAGTCCTTGTTGTCTCCTCTCTAATTTTAACTCTCTACTTTCTCCACCACCATCTCCGCCTAGTAACTCGCTTACTGCTCACGAGATTGCCAATCACTTCAAAAATAAGATTGATGCAATTCCTGGGGACGTCTCCACTGCGCAGACATCTAACCCACTTAACATACCCTGTACTAATCCACTCTCAACCCTCTCCTCTTTTGACCTTGCTACTACCGAAGAGGTCTCTAAAGTTTTCTCAGAAGCCCGTCTTACCACCTGTCCCCTGGATCCTGTTCCCTCACATCAACTACGGCAAATCTCTTCTTCTATCCTATGCTCCCTCACTCACATCTTCAATCTCTCCCTCTCTACTGGCACCTTCCTCTCCCCTCTAAAACATGCCCTGACCACCCCCATACGTAAAGAGCCCTCACTGGATCCCACCAGCCTGAACAACTTAAGACCCAGCTCCTTGCTCCCGTTTGCGTCAAAACTTTATAGAACGCTTAGCCTACAACCGTCTTAGCTCCTAACTCACTGACAACAACCTTCTTGACCCCTTACAGTCTGGCTTCCGCTTGCTACACTCCACTGAAACTGCCCTACTGAAACCCACTAATGACTTACTAACTGCTAAAACCAATGGCCGCTACTCCATACTCGTACTACTCAACCTCTCCTCAGCCTTTGATACTGTTGACCATCCCCTCCTTCTCAAAAAACCCCACTGTCTTGGCCTTCAAGACTCTGCTCTCTCCTGGCTCTCCTCCTACCTATCTCAGCGCTCCTTCAGTGTGACCTATAACTCTGTTTCCTCATCTAGACTTCCTCTTTCTGTAGGGGTACCTCAAGGTTCTGTCCTGATCCCTTCTCTTCTCCATTTACACCTCCTCCCTTGGTCTGTTAATAAACTCCCATGGCTTTCAGTACCACCTCTATGCTGATGACACACAAATCTATCTGTCTACTCCACACCTCACTCCTTCAGTCTCCTCTCGCATTACTAACTTACTAACTGACATATCAACATGGATGTCACACCACTTCCTCAAACTCCATTTTTCTAAAACTGAGCTCATAATTTTTCCTCCAGCCCGTGCCCCTCCCCCTGACTTCTCCATCAAGATTAATAATACAACCATCAGTCCCTCCCCTCATGCCAAGGTACTAGGTGTAATCCTAGACTCTGACCTGTCCTTTCAGCCCCAAATCCAATCACAGTCCAAATCTTGCAGACTTCCCCTCTGAAACATCTCCAAAATACGCCCCTTTCTAACCGTCAAGACCCCTAAGCAACTTATTCACTCCCTTGTTATCTCTCGCCTTGACTATTGCAACTCCCTCCTCATTGGCCTACCTCTCCGCAAGCTGTCCCCTCTTCAGTCTATCATAAATGCCGCCGCCAGACTCATCCACCTTACCAACCATTCAGTGTCCGCCACTCTTCTCTGCCAATCCCTCCACTGGCTTCCCATTGCCCAACGAATAAAATTCAAACCACCAACAATAACATACAAAGCCATTCACAATTCTGCTCCGAGCTACATCACAAATCTTATCTCCAAATATCACCCAAACCGTCCTCTCCTCCCAAGACCTTCTGCTCTCTAGCTCCCTTGTCTCCTCCCATGCTTGTCTCCAGGACTTCTCCAGAGCCTCTCCCATCCTCTGGAACTCACTACCCCATATTGTCGGCTATCTTCTACTCTATCCACTTTTAGGCAATCCCTGAAAACTCATCTCTTCAGGGTGGCCTATCCTTCCTCCAGTCAACAAACAAATCTTCTACTCCCCCCATTAGTTCACCCCTCACAGTCCCTAGCTTTTGTTTCACCAGCCCCTCCCTATTATGCCCCGTACACATGATCGGAAATGACGACAACAAAATTCTGGATTTATTTCCGACGGATGTTGGCTCAAACTTGTCTTGCATACACACGGTTGCACAAATGTTGTCGGAAATTCCAAACGTCAAGAACGCAGTGACGTACAACACGTACGACGACCCGAGAAAGTTCAATAGCCAGTGCGTCTCTTCTGCTTGATTCCGAGCATGCGTGGAATTTTGTGCGTGGGAATTGTGTACACACGATCGGAATTTCCGACAACGGATTTTGTTGTCGGAAAATTTGAGAACCAGCTCTCAAATTTTTGTTGTCGGAAATTCCGACAACAAATGTCCGATGGAGCCCACACATGGTAGGAATTTCCAACAACACGCTCACATTGAACATTTGTTGTTGGAAATTCCGAACGTGTGTACGCGGCATTAGATTGTATGCTCGCAGGAGCAGGACTCCTCTAACCCTCTTGTTTTGAATTGTACTGTTGGTGTAGCGTCTCCTTACATTGTAAAGTGCTGCACAAACTGTTGGCGCTATATAAATCCAGTATTATAATAATAATAATAATAATGCCAGAGCTGGAAGTATAAGAGGTGTCGTTTGTATTGCTTTAGTTTTAAGAATGCTATCATTATTACTATGACAATCACCAGAATAACCCATCACACTGTGATTGTCACTTTGTTGCTATTATTATTATTATTTTTAATAATAAATTATTTTTCTTTTTCTTTTTCTTCTTTTTCTTTATTATGATATTTTTATCGTTGATCCAGTATTTCCATTGTTATTATATTTCATTTTATAGACAACTAAAACAATTTTAGAAATATAGTATACAGAGATTTATTACAGTTTTCTATGGCATTACTTTGATTTGTACAGTGATACCTCAGATTGCGAGTAACACGGTCTATGAGCATTTCACAATACAAGCTATTATTTTTTATAAATCCTGTCTCGATTTGCGAGCGTTGTCTCGCAAAACCGAGCAGGATTCAAGCTTCTGGGGTGTGCAGTACTGCATTTGGCCAGAGGTGCGGGGTCGCCGGTGACACTCGGAGCCATTCGGAAACACTCGTAAAAACTCAGTTCTCGAGTGTCTCTGAGCCTCTCCAAGTGCATCCGAGCGACTCCGAGTGTTTCCTAATGTCTCCGGCGCCCCCCCCCCCCACCTCTGGGTACATGCAGTACTGCATACACTAGCAGTGCCACTGGAACGGATTATCTGAGTTTCCATTATTTCCTATGGGGAAACTCGCTTTGATATACAAGTCCTTTGGATTACAAGCATTCTTTGGAACAAAGTACCACTGTATAATAGTTAGTTATTAGCATTTTTTAAAATCCTTTTTTTTTTTATTATTATTATCAACCCAGTATTTACATTTCTATTACCATCTGAAACAATTTGAGAATTATAGTATAAAGATATTTATTTATTATTTTCTATGTCATCACTTTGATTTGTATAACAGATATTTATTAGTATTATATTTTATATTTCATGTCATTTTTTGGCCCTGATAAAGTGGGTGGAGTACAGCCCCCCCCGAAATGCATTAGGTTTTTTTTTCTTTTCTTTAATAAAAAGAATGTAATATTTTACATTCAAACATACAGATAATATCAATATTCACTGTAGCAGAAAAACAAAAGTACATTAATGAATAAATGGTCAGGAAAAACAAGAGAACAATGTGGTACATAGTAGTGAATCTCCCCGGTTCAAAATTGATGCATAGATTAGATGTGGTTGTAATAAAAGTAAGGGGAAGTAACAATATAAATTATTTTAAAAAGTAATAAAATAAATACGTAAAAAAAAAAAAAAAGAAATGCGTTGGACTTTATATACAATTCGGAATAAACGTATTTTTGGAGTCAGATCTAATGATGTCTCACTTTGTTTCGGTTGTTGATTTACCCATTTCCATCCCAAGCCATCCCAAGCCAAGGTGATTGTGAGAAATCTTCCCCGTGCCGCCAGCCCAATATTCCCCAGAATCACAGCACCATCACACTGTCAGACAACAATAACAATGTAAAAACCATCATTCAATGAAACCTCAGGGTTCTAGTGCCATCACCCCACTCTCTGAGGTGTAAGAAGGAGGAGATTTGCAGATACAATGATGCAATTTCGAAAAGTCTAGAAGTGAATCTGAGTTTTTAGGGTGGAGCATTCCTTTAAGGAATGATATATTTATAGAATTGGGTTTGTATATTTCCTTTGCAGTTTCCATGGTGAGCACGTTCAATGATTTGCAGCTGTACCGGGAGGGGGGGGGGGGAGAGATGAGCGCGGCCAAGATAAATACAACTTCACGTGTAAACAGTATGAAATTAACAGAAATTACACGTCAGGCTCACTAGTTCTCACGCTTCAAAGGCTGGCCGCCAGCTGTGCACACATCGACCACCGCCAGCACTGAAGGGAGCCGCTGAGATCACTAAATACAATTAACAATTTTTTGTCTTCTGTCATTGTAGCAGGAAAGCAGCTAGTAGGAGATATGGGTTTCCAACACCCTTGCAAACTATGTGCTAGTGCCAACCCCTTACTGTCAGCTACATCACTCATAGGGTTAGGGGATAAGTGTTAAAAGGTTAGGGTTACATTGGGTGTTGAGTTAAGGTTAGGGTCAGTATAAGGGTTAGTGTTAGAGGGTTAGGGAGTTAAATATAGTTACATAGTTAGTCAGGTTGAAAAAAGACACAAGTCCATCCAGTTCAACCAAAAAAAAAAATCCCAGCAAAGCATGATCCAATTTGCTATAGCAGGGGAAAAAATTCCTTCCTGATAGAGTTAGGGATAGAATTGAGGGGTAAGGGTAAGGGTTAGGGGTTTAGGATTACATTGGGGTTGGGTTAGGGTAAGATTTTGGTTAGTGTTAGTAGTTAAGGGTTAGGATCAGCATTTGGGTTAGTGTTAGAGGATTAGGGGCTTAAGGTTACCTTGGGGTTAGGATCAGGAGTAGTATTGGTGTTAGGGGGTAAGGGATGGATTAGAGTTAGAGGTTTAGGAGGTTAGGGTTATGTTAGGGTACAGTTAAAATTAGGCTCAGGATTAGGGTTAGAGCATTAGGGATAGAGTTACTGGGTTAGGGGTTTAGTTACATTGGGCTGTGGTCAGGGTTAGGGTTCATTTAGGATTAGGGTTAACATTAGAGAGTTAGGAGTTTTAGGGTTGCATTAGAATCAGGATTAGAACTAGTGTTAGAGGATTAGGGGGTAAGGATCAGAGGTTTAGGGGGTTATGGTTATGTTAGGGTACAGTGAGAATTGAGCTCAAGGTTAGGGTTAGAGCGTTAGAGATGGAGTTAGGGGGTAAGGGTCAGATTTAGGGGTTTAGGGTTACAGAGGGGTTGGGTTAGGGTCAGCGTTAGGGTTAGTGTTATAGAGTTAAGGGGTTTATGGTTACGTAAGGGTTAGTGTTAAAATGTTAGGGTTAGATTTAGGGGGTTAGGGTACAGTTAGAATTATGCTCAGGGTTAGAGTTACCAAGTTAGGAATAGTTAGATAGTTAGAATCAGGGTTATGGGGTTAGGAGGTCAGGGTTAGGGGGTAGGGTTAAATTGGTGTTGGGTTAGGGTAAGGATTAGGGTTAGTATTAGAGGGTTAGGGGTTTAGGGTTATGTTAGAGTTAGGACCAGCATTATGGTTAGTGTTAGAGGATTAGGGGGTTAGGATAAGGAACAGGGTTAGTGATTAGAGGTCTAAGGGGTTAGGGTGATGTTAGAGTATAGTTAGAATTATGCTCAGGATTAGGTTTAAGATGGAGCTGGATGGTCAGGGTTAGGTTAGGCTTAGGTTAGAACAGTAGTCTTCAAACTGTGGCCCACTGCCAGATGTGGACCTTTGCTTGCCTGTATCCGGACCTTAAGGTAGCATTCTATCCACTGACATCAATGATAGGACACCATTTCTCCCCTAAATATCATAAATAAAGCACCATTTATCTTGCTGGTACCAACAATGGGGCACTATTCCTCCCACTAAAACCAATGAGGAGGCACTGGTTACTTCTACTAATGCCAAGGCGTCATCTAATCCCACTGGCCATAGTCTGGCACCCCTAAAGCCTGAAGGACAGTTAGCTGGCTCTCTGTTTAGAATGTTTAGAGACCCTTGGGTTAGAGCAGTGGTCTTCAAACTGCGGCCCTTTGCTTGCTTTTATCTGGCCCTTGCGGCACTGTTCCTCCTATTGAAATTAACAACAGGACATAATTTCTCTCACTGATGGGGCAATATTACTTCCACTGACACCAACGATGAGGTACTATTCTTACCACTGACGACAATGACAGAACACTATTCCACTGGCAGGAATGATGGGACACTTTTTTCCCCACTGACACCAATGATGGGACACGATCCCTCCCACTGATACCAACGATGGGATATTATTTCTCTAATATGGTAAATAGGACATTGTTCGCTCCTTCTAAAGCCAGGCATTTTCTCTTAACCACTGACCACAGTCTGGCCCCTCTAAATTCTGAAGGACAGCAAACTGGCCCTTTGGTTAGAAAGTTTGGAGACCTCTGGGTTAGAATATAACATTTTATAATTTTCAAAGAGAAGAGTAAACAGGATTCTTTCATGGCTGGGCTGCCTTCCAGGCTCTCTGGCTTTGCCGTCATTGTGCCAAAATCTACAGGACAATGATGTCATGGCAATAACAGCATTGCTGTGTTCAGTAAGAACAGCTTTATCTTGCATTGGAAATGATATGCTTTCAATGGATCAGACTTTTTTTTCCAGCACATCCCACAGATGCTGGATTAAATTGAGATCTGCAGAATTTGGAGGACCAGTCAACACCTAAAACTCATTGTTGTATTCCTCAAACCATTCTTCAACCACTGCAGTGTAGCAGGGCACGTTATAATGTTGAAAGAGGCCACTGCCATCAGGGAATACAATTCAAAGAAGGGGTGTACTTGGTCACCAACAATGTTTAGGTAGATATGTGTCAAAGTAACATCCACATGAATGGCAGGAGCCAAGCATAAAATTATCCAAAGCATCACACTGCTTGCCTTCTTCCTATACTGCATCCTGGTGCCATCTACTCCCCAGGTAATGGACTCAGAAGTGGAAGGAAATCTTTGCAACATGAGGGAAATTTCCTCTAAGGCATTTGTCACCAGAGCAGGTGTCCCCATTGAAAGATTTGTCCCAAAGTCAACTATAAAATGATAATTTTTCCCGTCACTAGCTGAGAGTTAAAATACGGCAGTGAGCAGGTGGGATCCAGCTATGGGAATAAACCATTAATCAATGATAATAACAAACATATTATAAATACAGTGATCATTACTTGTCTTTCTAATTGGAGAAAGAGAAAGTCAAATGTCAGGTCAATGGAAGCAAATCCAGCCCTTTGGAAGATTTCCCCGCACCACCTGCGCTGATCACAGTTACATTATGGATTTTTTGTCACCAGGACAAATGTTCATCAGTGAAAGAGACGATAAAAAAACTGACCAAGGTTGTATTCACATACCATATACTCCATCCAAAACTAGAAGAAAAAATGTTTCTTTAGATACCCTTCAGCATACCTTGTTCTTCAACGTTTCCCCAGCAGGGGGGGATACTGAGTCGCCCATATATCACATATTTGCTGTCACCTGACTGCACATAGGGCTCTTCAATGTCACATTGCTGCACATTAGAATTCCGCAGCGTTTTATGACTGCACTGCCTGGTGCTTCCAGCGCTCCGGGTGCATTTATTGGCTCCTATTTGAGTAAATTCTGTTTCATGAGCCGACCTTGAGAATTCCTTAGAACCAAACCAAACTGAACATAGCTAGCTAGAGGTGAATCCACCAATGACAAGCAGGAGTCCGGGAATAGAACAATGCTTGCTGTAAAGGGAATTTTCCATGAGAACACTTTGGGGTTGTTCATGTTTTTCATTCTTTTACTGGAAAGTTTTATTGTGATATTCTGCTGTTCCATATTTCCATCATGGCATTACATACAGATATGGATTTGCATCTAGTGGCTGAATGTCCAGGAGTACACTCAGCATCCCAACGTAACTGCTGAGACAAACAGAATTGGACACTAAGAAAATATTGCTTTGAGGGAGGAACAGTAAAACTCAATTGGTGTGTTGCAAAGCGCTACTAAGAAAGAAGCAGAGGTTCTATATTTAAAGCGGTAGTATATAGCATACTGTTATTAGCAAATGCTTTGAAATCGGATTGCAGTGTTTATGTCATTTTTGATGTGCCGTTCACATGTTTAAATCTTCCATATTTTTCTTATTGTAATAAATGTAGAGATTTTAAAATTAGCCACTAGGGGGAGCTCGGTACAATTACTCCATCTCTCTATAGCTGCTAAGATGAGGTATCGCCCACACTGAGAGTGCATTGTTTTCAGTGAGTGGACTAACTCATAGATTTGAATTGTGAGAAGAAGATAAAAGCTGGCCTATGTCTTTGCAAATTTAGCTGCCCCCCTCCTCTACATATGATCAGAAATTGTCCCACTTACATCTCGAGGGATCCAGTGTAGGGTCTCCAATCTGTTACGGGCTTCTGGGGTACTTTGTTTCACCCAGAGGACTAGCGCTGCAACAAATCAGGAGTAAGCTCGGCATTGTTTACAATTGCAAAGCAATGCAGTGCTCCAGCAATGTTCCAGCCCCCATGATGCCAGGGTCTTACCTGTTTACCCCCCAGTGCCTCCTCAGCTAGCACAGTCTGCAGTACCTCTGCCCTCTGTGTGCCCGTGTGTGCACCCCACGCCACCAGTGCATCTTGGCTCATATAATCACTATAGTGCACCCTGTTACTGCAGTGTACCCTAGTCCACCTTGTCTCATATAGTCACTATAGTGCGCCCCATGACTGCAGTGTACCCCAGTCCATCTTGTCTCATATAGTCACTATAGTGCACCCCATAACTGCAGTGTACCCCAGTCCACCTTGTCTCATATAGTCACTATAGTGTGCTCCATGACTGCAGTGTACCCCAGTCCACCTTGTCTCATATAGTCACTACAGTGCGCCCCATGACTGCAGTGTACCCCAGTCCATCTTGTCTCATATAGTCACTACAGTGCGCCCCATGACTGCAGTGTACCCCAGTCCATCTTGTCTCATATAGTCACTACAGTGCGCCCCATGACTGCAGTGTACCCCAGTCCACCTTGTCTCATATAGTCACTATAGTGCGCCCCATGACTGCAGTGTACCCCAGTCCATCTTGTCTCATATAGTCACTATAGTGCGCCCCATGACTGCAGTGTACCCCAGTCCATCTTGTCTCATATAGTCACTATAGTGTGCCCCTGTGTGTGCCCCATGCTTCCAGTGCACCCCAGTGCATCTTGTCTTATATAGTCACTATAGTACTCCCCTGTGCGCACCATGACTGCAGTGTACCCCAGATCATCCTTTGTCATTTGGTGACTCCAGTGAACCCCTGTGTACCCTATGATTTCAGTGTCCCCCAGAGCATCCTGTGTCATCCAGTGAATATTTTTGCCACCTCATCCCTTTAAACCCGAACACATATGAATTACACAGGTTCTGTGGCTGATTAATGTGGTAATTAAACTCACTTGGTGCCTTATGTGCATTTAATTAGCCTCAGAACCTGTGTAATTCAAAGATGTTTGGGTTTAAAGGGATGAGGTGGCAACTCTACAGGTGAACCCCTATGTACCCTATGATTCTAGTGCCCACCCCCCCAGGGCACCCTGTGTCATCTAGTGACTATAATTCCAGTGCCCCCCACAGCATCCTGTGTACCCTATGATGCTAAGATTCTAATGACCCCTAGTGCATCCTGTGTCATCTAGTAACTCCAGTGAACCCGTGTACCCTATGGCTGCAGTGCCCCCAGAGCATCCAGTGGCATCCAGTGAACCCTTGTGTACCCCATGATTCTAGTGCCCCCCCCCCCCGGCATCCTCTGTCATCTAGTGACTCCAGTCTAGTGACTATAACTCCAGTGACCCCCCCCCCCCCAGCATCCTGCGTCATCCAGTGAACCCCTGTGTACCCTACGTTTTTTTTGCCCCCCCCCCCCCCCCCAGGGCATCCTGTGTCATCTCGTGACTCCAGTGAACCCCTGTGTACCCTATGACCCCAGTGTCCCACACAGCATCCTGTGCCGCTTCCTTGGCACCTGTGTCCCCACACAGCCTCTAATACGCTTCTACATTATCTGGACAGTCAGTGAATGTAGAGCTCTGTCCTTGACACAAATCATATACAGATACAAGGTTTTTAAAACATTGAGAACCCTTTCACAGGCGTTTCAGCGCTAGAAACAGCGACTGTAAAGCGCCTGAAAACCGCCTACCATTCATTTCAGTGTGACTTTTCACACTGGGGAGGTGCGCTTTCGGGGGTGTTAGGAAAAGCGCTCCTAAAACGCCCTGCCCATTGAAATGATTGAAAAGGGCTTCGGAAGCGCGACAACATGGGTGCTTTTAACCTCTTCTTTGGATGCCTGTTCCCCCCCCCCCCCTTGAAAGGTGCCAATTGTGGCACTAGAGGGGGAAAGGAGACAAATGAGCAGAAGTTCCACTTTTGGGTGGAAATCTGCTTTAAAGGGACACGTTTTGAGTGAGTTGATGCTGTAAAGAAGAAAACGGCGGATGTGTTAAAACAGCTGACAGAAATAGATTTTCTCCATGCCTTCGACCAGTGGAAAACAAGACTGCAGCAATGTATTGGTGCAAATGGGGAATACATTGAAGGGAACAAGCATTAAAGTGTATGTAAACCCGAAACATTTTTTTTTTTTATCATAATGTAGAGTATAAGATTTCCTATCATTTGAGCCCAGTCTTGCCACAAAGAGTTAATCCAGCTCTGAGCAATCCTCTTTTATTGTTCAGTGAGATAAAACTTGACAAACAGAGAAAAACTTTGTCAAATCCTCCCCCTTGCTGTGAGTGACAGGTGAATTACATCTCGTGCACTAGCCTAAGACATGCATTATTTTTTAATTCCCACCCCCACTCCTTTCTTCAGCAGCTCTGCAAGGATTGGATGTTCCACACCTCACCATGATTTGGCATGCTGAAGTCATGTGGTTACTTTCCTGTCTTTTCACTGGATGTTAGAGATCATAGCAGAAGTTCAGTGTAAAAAATACACAGGAGAAAATGCATATTGACAAGGGGAGTGTAGAGGTGGGCGGGGAGTCTACTGACATCACGACTCCACCCACCGAGCTCCAGACAACAGACCCACCCACAGAATCTGCAGTTTTTCAGCTCTCATAACAGACAGAGGGGAGACATTTGACAGGTAAAGATACATGCAGGAGGCATGTATATCCTTATAGATAACCCCTATGGCAGTAGTTTAGAAAGGATGACATTGGGTTTACATCCACTTTAAATTTGTAATACATATAAATAAAGGAGAGTTATTTAATCAGTCTCGTTATTTAATAAACACACCTCGTACACTTATTGGGACTTTTTTTTTTATTAGCAAATACATGCAGCAAAATACAATTTGGCCTAAATTCATGAATACATTTGATAATTTTTTTTATTAGATATGTTTAATAGCAGAAATTCAATAATATTGTTTGTTATTTAAAAATGTGTGGTCTATTTTTGTTTGTATAATAAAAAAAAACAAAAAAAAAAACAGTGGCGATCAAATACCACCAAAAGAAAGCTCTACTTGTGGGGAAATTAATAATATAAATTTAATTTGGGTACAGTATTGCATGACTGCGCTATTACCAGTTAAAGTAGCGCAGTGTTCAATAGCATAAATGGCCTGGTCATGAAGGGGGTAAAACCTTCCGGAGGTCAAGTAGTTAAATAAATAAAATTGTTTATATAGATTGGGGATCATTCAACTTAAAGGAGTCCTCCTTCCTGGAAGAAAACGGTCTATGGCCCTATACATAGCTATGCACACTGCGGTTGTGTTCTATCATATAGAGAGCCACAGACGTCCTTCTGCAGAAAACACGGATCCCGTCAGCTGTGTGGATCTCAGTGGCGGTCATAATGGGTGGATGTGGGAGGGGCCACCATTGGGTTGAATTACACTTTGGGCAATAGCTTGTTGTATCCACAACACAAAGAAGCCATGATGTCACAGACAGGCTTTTGTTTCTGCTATAGGGCTAGACAAGAGACTGAGAACTAAATCCCCTGGAGAGAGAAAGCTGCGATTTCATTCTTCGGGAGAAGATTGTGAAGGGATTAGTCTCAGGAGATTACATTGTGTCTCCAGGCAGACTTTTCTGTTTAGTTTCGGATGGAGTGGTGAGGGGTTAGAACCTCCGTCTGGTTTTTAGGGCTCATTCATACCAGCAGTGTCGCCCAATGCAGTCCTAACGCAAGAACAAGGTTTTATGTCCTACGACTTCAGTTCAAACTGATAATGCATTGCGGACGCTTGCTTTTTTCTCCATATATTTTGTGCGCTGCAGCACGTTGCAATGCATGCAATGCGAAAATGCAACATGTCTTATTTCTTTTTGTGCTGTAAAAAAATAGGACGTGTTGCACTTTTGCACAAAAAAAAAGAAGGAATAAAGCAAGCACTGCAATGCATTATCACAACAAATTGCATTGCTCATTCATTGCACACCAGTGCGCACACAGAGCCCCATTCACACCTCAGCGTTTTTTAGCTTAAACCTCGGTTTACACTTGTGCGATGCGGGAACCCTACTAATCCACTGTGGGTTCCCGCATCGCACCCGACTTTCACGACAGTTCACACGACCAGTGTCCATACATTGTTAATGACACCCCCATTTCAGCTCGCATATCGCACGGCGAACTGTCAGTTCGGATATGAATCGGATCGCATGGGTGTTCACCACTGGTGCGGACCAAAAAAAAGGGTCCTGTGCGAGTTTGGTCCGAATGCGATGCAATATCAGCCATACTATCTGTATGGCTGAAATCGCATCACACGCAATTTTGCACTGCAGTGCGGTACGAATCACATGCGATCTCGCAGAGCGCAGAAGTGTGAACCGGCACTGAAGCTCCAAAGCACTGGAGGAGAAAAAAAATCCATTATTCTCTATGGAGTTGGTTCACATCTCCAATACAAGTGGCCTGAAACCAAACGCCTGCAGCTCAAAAAAGTTTTGGAGCTCGAAATGGGCAGATTGGTGTGTTTTTAAAGCAGTTTTTGTTCCATAGAAATGCATGGAAGCGCTCGATTCTCACGTTTTTGAGTGTTTTAGCACGTTTTGTCGTGTCTTTCGGAGCATTTTTCTTCTCAAATGCAATAATTAAATAAATAATAATAATTAATAACTAAATAGCACATACAAATACTTAAATAAGTACATACATAAATAAATATAAATAAATAAAATAACCCTAACTGCTAATTTTAACCCCTAATCCTAACCCCTAACCTAACAAAATACATAAATAAATAAAAAATAATAAAAATAAAATAACCCTAACCTCAACCTCTAACCATAATATTAACCCCTAATAATAACCCCTAACCCTTAACCGAACGAAATACATAAATAAATAATAATTACAAATAAGTAAAAAATAAATAATAATATAAATAAATAAATTAACCCTAATATTAACCACTAATAATAAACCCTAACCCTAAGCATAATATTAACCCCTAACCCTAACCCCCAACCTTAAAAAAATAATAAATATCAATAATAATTCAATGAATAATATTACATTAAATAAATAAATTAACCCCTAACCATGAGCTTTAACCCTTAGCCCCTTACAAAAGAAGTACAACAAATGTATAAATAATAATAAAGAAATACTAAATACAAGTGGATAACAAGCTGAAAAACATAGCAACACATGATGAAACAGATGATATTTTTCGCTATTGGCTAATAAAAATGGCAAAGCTCAAAAACGCTTTAAAGACACAGAACAAAGATGCCTGAAAAAATCCCCCCAAAAAACTCTAAAAAATGCTTGCTCAGTTGTGAATGCACCTATTTATTCGCTGTGTTGTGTGAATGGGCCTTTATTGCTGTGTCCCTCTATATGGTGACCACTGTAAATCGATAAAAGTCCAAAATTTTACGGCCGTCACCAGAATATAAGCTGACTGGAAATTGGGTTCCATTAAGAATGAATGGTGCCTCAGCACCCCAACGTGCTCACATGCGTGTTTTTTGCATGTTGTGGTGACGCGTATGCTAACAAGCAGCCTTTTCCATTGTTTATTTCCCTATAAAATAGCCCATGACCATGGTTTTTAATAAAAGTGCAGTGACTTTGCCTAGGCTGAGATGATGTCATCAGTCTGCTGCAGGCAGAAGGACACATTCCTCAGTCTCCTCTCCTCCCCAGTGATCAGACTGTACCTTGTAACTTTGTAGCAAATCACAACGTAAGAGGCTGCAGCAGGGGCTGATCTGTATCCGACATCTGTGAGCCAAGAACTGCATGGGCAGCAGGATTTAAATGTCTGTGTCATTTCTGAGCGACAATCTCGGTCTAGGAAGTAGATGGTGACCCTGGATGATGCCTGAACAAAGATGGTGTCGTCCTTCTGGAGCGAAAAGCAGTGGGGGAGTACTGTGATCTCTGTGAGAGGTAATAAATACTTGGAAGTGTCACACTGAGCATGCATCTACCTTAAATGATAAATATTTATGACTCTAGGAGGTCTTTGAGGATCGTTGTACAGAAGCAGTATGGGGGCCAGCGATGAGGTGTTAGAAAGAACCTGGGAGGACCACCTGAAATCTTACACACTCATCAGTCAGTCACAGAGCCGGTCTTAGCGGTGTAATCTCCATGGCGCTGACATCATGCTTTTATTGATGATGTCATCATCTCAGGGGATTCCCGGGATCGGCTGGTTGCTGGCGGGTTGACATCTGTTTACCTTCAGACAAGTGTAATGACCAATATAATTACATTGTATCTCCCCCCAGGGAACGAGCCATTCAGGGAGGATTACAATGTGTTCTGCAGGATGTGATTACTGCTTAATGTTTCATTTTTCATTACTATGGGGAACATAACCATAGGAAAGTAAACCGTAAAACGCAGTGCACTGGGGAAACCTCGGGGCCAGCACAGAAAAAGAACGTCCCTTAAAAAGGCCCTAAGCAATAAAATGGCGATTGTTGCAGTTTTTATGTTACACGGTCATAGGCGTCACCAGGGGGTGGCTATCGAGGCTGTAGCCCCGAATCTGGAGCCCATAGCCCCGAGTCTCAGCGGGTCGCGGCTGCGGCAGGCGGGCTGCATTAGAGGTGGAGGAGAGAGACGAGCGGGCGGATGAGCAGAGATGACATCATCTCTCTCCGCCTGCTTCACGTCACCACTCTTCCGCCCTCACAGCCGGGCCACTTCAATGTGGAAGCGATGTGCGGCGGGGAGCAGAGAGATGACATCATCTCCCACTGCCTGCCACAAATCAACGCTCTTCTGCCCTCACAGCGTGGGCCTCTTCAATGTCGGAGGTGCGGCGGGGAGCAGAGAGATTACATCATCTCTCACTGCCAGCCCCGTATCTCCGCTCTCTTGCCCTCACTAAATGAACCAGTGCTGCCAGTCTGCCACCAATACAGCGACAATGCACATTTGGTGGCACTGTCTGGCATGGCAAGTGACAACCCACATCTATTAGCAGGTGACGTGGCAAGTGACAATCTGCTAATGGTGGCAGGTGACCTGGCAAGTGACAGTCTGCAAATGGTGGCAAGTGACGTGGCAAGTGACAATCTGCAAATAGTGGCAAGTGACAATCAGCAAATGGTGGCAGGTGACGTGGCAAACTGAAAATGGTAGCAGGTGATGTGGCAAGTGATAATCCACATCTGGTGGCAGGTGACATAGCAAATGACAATCCACATCTAGTGGCAGGTGACGGTGGCAAGTTAAAAAGCTGCATCTGGTGACAGGCGACCGTGACAAGTGACATGCTGCATCTGGTGGCAGGAGATGTGGCAAGTGACACCAGGGCTCCCACTGATTCTGCATTATGGCCCCCCCCGGCCTGCAAAAAGGTTGGCGACCGCTGTTATGGGCTCTAGCCCCAGATCTCATGGCAGACCTAGCAACGCCCCTGCACATGGTATTTGCGCAGTGCTTTTGCAAACACATTTTTTTGGGGAAGAAATACACTTTAATAAATTAAATTAAAAAAAAAAAAAAATCTGCTCTTTCTCGTATGAAAATTGTACGAAAACAGTACACATTAAACTAAAGTCATTTGTTCTGCTCCCATACAAGAAACCTTTTGGCGTTTGTCCCTTCGGAAATTTTCGGCTGTGGAAAGTCCTGTACACACTATCAGAAAATCGTACGATCGTTCCTTGGACGAAAATGTTTGCCGGATTTTCTTATAGTGTGTGCGGGCCATTATAGGCTACCTGTTTAGAGTTAGAGAGGGGGTCTAATGCTAGAATTATTGCTCTCACTCCAACGATCGTGTGCAACTTATGCATACGTTCGGAGGGATGGGGGCGCTTTAAGAAATGTATTTATTTTATTTTTTATTTTTCACGCTGTCCCTTTATTTTATTTTTTCATCACTTTTATTCCTATTACAAGGAATGTAAACATCTTTATTTTTTATTTTTCACACTGTGCCTTTATTTTATTTTTTAATCACTTATATTCCTATTACAAGGAATGTAAACATCCCTTGTAAAAGAAATAAGGATGACAGGTCCTCTTTATGGAGAGATCTGGGGTCAAAAAGACCTCAGATCTCTTCTTTACCTTTAAAGGGGTTGTAAAGATTTTTTTTTTTTTCTATTACAAAACATGTTATACTTACCTCCTCTGTGCACAGAGTGGCCCCGATCCTCCTCTTCTGGGGGCCCCAAGTGGCGCTCCTGGCTCCTCCCCACATCGAGTGCCCCCTCGGAGAACCGCGTTCCATGGGGGCACCCGTGCAGGCTCGCCCCTAAATCCTGCTGCTGCGTCCATTGACACAGACAGCAGGACTCGGCCCCGCCCCCGCCCCCGACTCCTGTGTCCCTGGATTTGATTGACAGCAGTGGGAGCCAATGGCTCCCGCTGCTATCAATCTATCCAATGAGGACCAGAGACAGCGGCTGGAGCTGATGTGCTCGTCCTCATTGCTGGAACGATCAGATTCAGGTAAGTAAAAGGGAGTCTCTGGAGGGCTGCAGCACAGAAGGTTTTTCACCTTAATGCATAGAATGTTTACAACCCCTTTAAAAGCAAAAGATTTAAAAAAATGTGATCTTTTGCTTTACAAAAAAAAAATTGTTTACTTCCAGCCTAGAACGGAAGTGACGTTCTGACGTCGCTCTGGTCCTCCAAGGCCATAGAGGTGATCAAAAAGTATCTACTCTTTGATCGCCTCTGGGCCAGCCGGCTGCACCGTCAGATCGTTTCTCGGGCGAACCAGCAGAAATGGTGAGCCCGAGAGTCACCCTCCCGCCGCTTCTGAAAGCATTCCAGGGGCTCACGAGCCACTCTGAACCGTTTCATGGGAAAGCCAGCCACCGACTGTAACCAATACGGGGTTATGGATGATATATTCAGCCAGAATTCCGGGAAACCTCTTCAAAACTGCAACATATGTATACATATTGCTGTCTTTTAAAGTATAATTAAAGGCACAACTTTTTCTTATCACTTTGGATAGAGTAAGGGAGGGTTATAACCCCTGTCAGATTTTTTTCCCCCCGCCATCTATGTCCCATTGGGGGGATTTCCCTTCACTTCCTGTCCCATAGCTACAACAGGAAGTGAAAGGAATTTCTTCCAAAGGGAGGGAATCCCTGGTTCTCACCAGAACCAGTGTGCCCATTGGATGATTTCCCCTCTATTCCTGTTCTGATGACAACCCAAAATTTGGGGTTTACTTTCACTTTCGAAGATAATGGTAGACAGGACAAATAGAGAGGATGATTCTCTCTAACGGGGACACAGACAGCAATGAAAAAACCTGACAGAGGTTCTAATCCCTAATCTCTACTCCCCAATCCCCCTCTACTCACATCTGGATAATCTTTTCTGATTCTTTTTTACTTTTTGGATTTTTTTGCAAAGTAGCACAGCCATGTTTCACGCTTTGGTGACATTGACATTCATGCCCCCCCATTGGATTCCCTGCATGCACATATGTTCCAAAGGGAAGGACCTTGAGGGCCAAGCTGAGCCTTTCAGCATATTTGTACATGCAACAGCAATATGAAAATGCCTGTGCGGGGAAAGGGGGTCCTCTTTAATCTCCTTATATTTTGTCTTCCTAGGTGTCTCCTCCCCCTCATCAATATGCTAATAAAACTTTTTAATGAAAACATTCTTTTTTCATTACATACCTTATTTTAGGCTCAATGACATCGTCTCTGTGCTTCTCTATGCAATGCATGGCAGATCATGGCTGGTGGGAGGGGCCAGCAAGGGGCTGTACATAACTTCCTGATAACATCACAGTGCCCTGCCTCAGTACTCCTCTCTAGAGCTCTCAACCCTGATTGATGCAAGCAGTGGGAGGAGTCATGCAAATATCAAAATGCCTTGATAGTTGGATGTCAGTCTGAGGAGTGATCGTTCTTAGGCAGACTGTATTTACATAGGTAACACCTACATGTGATTCTGATTCTTTATAGAGGAAATCCAATGAATGAAATGGGCGGCACAAGGACAGTTAGGCTGAGGCGGCCCAACCTGGGTACCGCCCACATGTAATTCTGAGCCTTTATAAAGGAAATGCAATGAATGAAAGGGGCGGGACAAGGAAAGTCAGGCTGGGGCAGCCCACCCTGGGTACCGCCCACATGTGATTCTGACCCTTTATAGAGGAAATCCAATGAATGAAAGGGGCGGGACAAGGACAGTCAAGCGGGGCAGCCCACCCTGGGTACCGCCCACATGTGATTCTGAGCCTTTATAAAGGAAATGCAATGAATGAAAGGGGCGGGACAAGGAAAGTCAGGCTGGGGCAGCCCACCCTGGGTACCGCCCACATGTGATTCTGACCCTTTATAGAGGAAATCCAATGAATGAAAGGGGCGGGACAAGGACAGTCAAGCGGGGCAGCCCACCCTGGGTACCGCCCACATGTGATTCTGAGCCTTTATAAAGGAAATGCAATGAATGAAAGGGGCGGGACAAGGAAAGTCAGGCGGGGCAGCCCACCCTGGGTACCGCCCACATGTGATTCTGACCCTTTATAGAGGAAATCCAATGAATGAAAGGGGCGGGACAAGGACAGTCAAGCGGGGCAGCCCACCCTGGGTACCGCCCACATGTGATTCTGAGCCTTTATAAAGGAAATGCAATGAATGAAAGGGGCGGGACAAGGAAAGTCAGGCTGGGGCAGCCCACCCTGGGTACCGCCCACATGTGATTCTGACCCTTTATAGAGGAAATCCAATGAATGAAAGGGGCGGGACAAGGAAAGTCAGGCTGGGGCAGCCCACCCTGGGTACCGCCCACATGTGATTCTGACCCTTTATAGAGGAAATCCAATGAATGAAAGGGGCGGGACAAGAACAGTCAAGCGGGGCAGCCCACCCTGGGTACCGCCCACATGTGATTCTGAGCCTTTATAAAGGAAATGCAATGAATGAAATGGGCGGGACAAGGACAGTCAGGCTGGGGCAGCCCACCCTGGGAACCGCCCACATGTGATTCTGACCCTTTATAGAGGAAATCCAATGAATGAAAGGGGCGGGACAGTCAGACTGTGGAGGCAGCTTTTAGTGCACATTGTGAGAAGCTCACAGTGTGCAGTAAAATCAGAATAAGCCATTTCAGTCCAGGAGAGGAGTCGGTACAACTGAGCAAGACAGGAGTTCTGCTTTAACTGAAAATGTAAAGGGCCAGTACACAAGCAGCCATCAGATACACACATAAAAAACATAAAACACGAATACATAGAACACTAAAAAAAACATTAAAATAGAAAACTGCTCCCCTCCCCCCACCCCTATATTATTTGAAGAATATAGAGTAGAACTGGTTGTGAAGTGGGTCACGTTCGGTCACATAAGAAGCAAGCGGAGGGAATTCCCGTGTACATGCACACCATTTTTATTGTTCTAATCTCATGTTTTTACAGTAAAAGGTAACGGGTGAAAAGTTCAGGAATGTGTCACTCGGGAGCGGTGGGGCCTCGGAGCGAGCGATCTGTTGTTCTTGTCTCATCATGCCTTTCCGAAAATGTCATCGAGGTCCCGCGGAGGACAATTTTTTTTTTTTTACATTGGAAACAATCACATTGCGCCATTTGTAAACATTGTTACACACGTACAGGGTGCACCGTGACTTAAACATGAATAATGGAGCGCAGGAATGCCTTCTGCTGCCGATTCGCTCCAATCCAGCGCTACAGCCCCAAATAGATAAATGTTAGGCTCGGTTCACACCTATGCAGTTTGCTTTTGATCCGTTTCTACGGTGCTTTCTGCAGTGCGTTTTTCATTTTTGCACATGTGTTTTTGCACTCCAAAGTCTCCTGACTTTGGAGTCGTACAAGTGTGCATGATACCTAAGGCTCTGTTTCCACTACTGCGAGTTGTTGTGCGACTTGACACATGTGAAGTCGCACGACAAGTCAAAACCCATGTATTTCAATGATCCTCATTCTAATTGGTGCGATTCCAAAAAAGGTTTTTGCACTACTTTGTTCCGACTTCGGTGCGACTTGTTCTCACATGGTTCTCACCAGTAGCATGACATCGCATCAAAAATCGCACTGTAAATTGCACAACTTTGGGGTCATAATAGTGGAAACCTAGCCTAAAAGACCACTGATGTCTCATTAAAGAGAACCTGTCACCTGGACTTGTGTCCCCCTATATGATATAAATAGTGAAAAAAAGTATAAAATATAACGCTATACCCAAGTACTTAATAACATTTTTTTTCAAAACTAAGCAAAAATGCATGTTGAAGTCCACTGAGCACCTAACTTCCTGTTCCAACACTGTGCTTGTACTACACTGCAATCCCAAACAAGGTGTCAGCCCTGCCTGCTGGACTACAGAACTCCACCTATCCTTGTCCCTCTCTATTCCTCTCTATAGGCATACATTGAATTCTTTCCCAGCTAATTAGTTCTGCTGCCTGGACTCCAAAGAGCCTACCCACATACTATGGGGTTGAGTTATAAAGAACTCACCCAGTAAAGGTGTATGTACACACATTCTGGGCTAATATGGAAATAAACAAATGTTAATAAGCTACATCCTGCCCTGTTTGAATGTAAATCCTTGATATAAAGCAGAAAATGCTGTGTTTGGCCAGTAGATGGGGATAAGTATCATAGGAATAGCCTATAATACTTGGCGCCATCTAGTGATAAAAATGTGGTATTTTTGCTATCAGTGCCCACACAGCTGGTGTAGTGGTCCGAGAATTTGATATCCCAGCTCTTTCTTCCCTTTTTTTTTTGTACCCTGTTTCCCTGAAAATAAGACCTAGCGTGATTGTCGGTGATGGCTGCAATATAAGCCCTACCCCCAAATAATCCCTACCCTGTTTCCCCGAAAATAAGCCCTACCCTGAAAAGAAGACATACAAGGACTTTAACTAGGGCTTACTTGGGGAGGTAGGGCTTATATTGCAGCCATCACCGACAATCACACTAGGTCTTATTTTCGGGGAAACAGGGTAGGGCTATCACGATGGATCAGAGCAATTCCGATTGGTCAGTGCTGGTACCTGACCACTTTGACCAATCAGAACCTGACCCGGAAGACCTAGAGAAAGAAGGGGAAGAAGAGCAGGGGATTCAAACTCCCTGGACCATTATACTAACTGTGTGGGCACTGACAGCTCATTACCCATGGAGGTTAGTACAGCAGGGACCTGGGGTGTGGGGAGGGTGTAGGCTATTTATTGAATATTTGATTTTTTTATTTTTTTTTTATAGAAAAGGTGAACTTACACATCAATTTTAAATAGAAAATACCACATTTGGCCATCAGATGGAGCTAAGTATTACAGAAATTTCCTATGATACTTATCTCCATCAATTGGCCAAATGTGGTATTTTCGGTTTTAAATCAAATATTCTCATTCATACAACGAAGGATATAGCCTATTCACATTCATTTTTTGACGGATTTCCACTTGCCATTGGCTCTGGGAATTCTTTATAAATCGATCTGAGTCGAGTGAAAGAGCTCTTGGGAGGTGTAGTTCTGGGGGCATTCCTACATCAATAGGAACTAAGCTCCCAGCAGCTACCCCTGCAAACATTTTACAAACCTGAAGATAATATCACAATAATAATAACAAAATAATAATAATAAATAATAATAACAGAAAAAACAATATCAATAATAATAATAAAAAAATAATGATAATAAAATCTACAGAAACAAGGTAACAAAAATACTGAAGCTGGAGATGCTGTAATGCTCTGTCCACATACAGCTTTTTTTATACGCGTTTTTCATGCGACGCGCATTGGACAGCCTATAGACTTCAATGGGCTGCCCTATGCACGACAAATGCGGCAAAGTAGCTGATGGAGCTTTTTGCCATGTTAGGTTGCGTGTTTTGTACATGCCATTTTGACGCGTTTGTTGGACATTCTTTTACGTGGCAAACTGTGCATTTGCTTGCCATGTACGGGGCGGCATTAACAATTATTGCCACTGCAAGTGAAACACGCATTTTTTGCATCTTCTAGGAGCACATGCGGAAATGCGTGCTTTTGTGCACCTCGCCGAAATGCGTAGATGTGAATGGAACCTAAAGGAGGAGGTTTGTGGTTTCATTTGGGTCTTGCCTATACTATCCCTTTCATCTAATTTCCGGTTTGGAAGGTGGTCTGGGATCGATCAGATGCGCCTGTAGCCGCTCTTCGCCTTCCCTGTGACAATCCTTGGCTCGGGGACCAGCTGCCCGGCTCAGAACAATGGCGACTTCAGAGGACAAGGTGACCTCAGCGCTCCTGGCACCGGCTCCCTGAGCTCCTGCCAATCTCTTCTGCTGAAAGCAAAACTCCGAAACTCAGAAACGAGTCTCTTTCGGGTTTGTATTTCATTTTCCATTACCCTGCTGAAGGGAGAATTTTGGAATCGTGCCTAATGTCTCCATCGACTTGTGATGTGACACAGATCACCTGACGAGGCAAAAAAAATGACCCCCGTCCCCGTCTTCTCGTTCCGAGTTTCTAATTAGTCCTACCAAGATCTATCATCTGCTCAATTCCGGGCTCTGCTCCGCAGCACTCCCGTCAATTTGCAGCCATCTCTAATTGCAGTCTGTTCAATGCAGCCCACGCTATCGAATGCCAGCTTGCAGCAGCATGGAGGATGTAGAGGGGGAAATAGAAAGGACTCGGCCACGGGAGCTCTCACTGAAAAGACACAAGATTTGTTGTTTTGTTCAGCCAGTCTAGTGATTCAGGCACCCCTGCCGAACAGGACAGCCTGGCCAGTGACCTCACTTTTCCCTACAGAAGTTTAGCGTACAGCATGGTCATCAACCCGCCCAGTGTTCTTCTATTTCCTCTGCTGGTCAAATGTTATTCATTCATAAAGAATAGCGTGCATCAGGAAAATACCACACCATGGCAACTAGATGGAGCTTATTTCCTATAATCGTCAGCTCCATCTATTGTCTATAATGAGGTATTTTGTTTCCAACCACTGGATTTTATCAATGAATTATTTCCTATTTGTATGACAACCCTGCCTCTGTCGCACTGAAATTCAAAACAGTGTTATCAACCTTGCCTGCTGGACTACAAAACTCCACCTATCCTTCACCCCTCTCTGTCCACAACTCCTTTTTTTTTTTACATTCACCCCGCTGACAGCTAATGACTCATTATCGGTTGTTAAGGACGTGGTGGACGGCTTCATGGCCTGCTTCTTAGAAACCAGTTATATACAGCGAATGGGGGAAAAAAAAACACAAATGCAAAAAGCAAATCGTGGCAAAATTGCGGTAAAAGCGCAGTTAAAAAAACGCCGAAAGCACAGCAAAAAGCACTGCAAGAATGCTCAAAAACAACATGCATAGATGTGAATCGAGCCTAACACATGATTATGCTTTGATCTAAACCATCTAAACCATTCCATTGTAGCTCTGGCTGTATGTTTAGGGTCATTGTCCTGCTGGAAGGTGAAACTCCGCCCCAGTCTCAAATCTTTTGCAGACTCTAACAGGTTTTCTTCTAAGATTGCCCTGTATTTGGCTCCATCCATCTTCCCATCAACTCTGACCAGCTTCCCTGTCCCTGCTGAAGAAAAGCATCCCCACAACATAATGCTGCCACCACCATGTTTCACGGTGGGGATGGTGTGTTCAGAGTGATGTGCAGTGTTTGTTTTCCATCACACATAGTGTTTTTCTTTAAGGCCAAAAAGTTCAATTTTGGTCTCATCTGACCAGAGCACCTTCTTCCACATGTTTGCTGTGTCCCCCACATGGCTTCTCGCAAACTACAAATGTGACTTCTTATGACTTTCTTTCAACAATGGCTTTCTTCTTACCACTCTTCCATAAAGGTCAGATTTGTGGAGTGCACAACTAATAGTTGTCCTGTGGACAGATTCTCCCACCTGAGCTGTGGATCTCTGCAGCTCCTCCAGAGTTACCATGGGCCTCTTGGCTGCTTCTCTGATTAATGCTCTCCTTGTCCGGCCTGTCACTTTAGGTGGACGGCCATGTCTTGGTAGGTTTGCAGTTGTGCCATACTCTTTCCATTTTCGGATGATGGATTGAACAGTGGTCTGCGAGATGTTCAAAGCTTGGGATATTTTTTATAACCTAACCCTGCTTTAAACTTCTCCACATCTTTATCCCTGACCTGTCTGGTGTGTTCCTTGGCCTTCAAGATGCTGTTTGTTCACTAAGGTTCTCTAACAAACCTCTGAGGGCTTCACAGAACAGCTGTGTTTATACTAAGATTAAATTACACACAAGTGGACTTTATTTACTAATTAGGTGACTTCTAGATTTTAGTTAGGGGTATCAGAGTAAAGGGAGCTGAATACAAATGCACGCTACACTTCAGATATTTATTTGTAAAAAAATTTGAAAACCATTTATCATTTTCCTTCCACTTCACAATTAGGTGCCAATTTGTGTTGGTCTCTCACATTAAATCCCAATAAAATACATTTAAGTTTTTGGTTGTAACATGACAAAATGTGGAAAATCTCAAGGGGTATGAATACTTTTTCAAGGCATTGTACCTGTGTGCACGAGGCATTAATGTGAGCAAGATCCAGGGGCTGGGACAACGGTGTTATTTCTGGAAGTGGCCATTAGGAGGCGCCACTCTGTGACCTCTGTGTGTTTACCCAGACAGGAGGCAGCCAAGGTGACAAGTTCAACCCTCATCAGGAGGCAATATGGGCTGTTTGCTTTCTGTTATCAGTGATAGTGCGCCCAGCCGATCTGAGCATATAAAGGTGTGATTGGTGACCCCAGGACACCGTACTATTAGGGTGTAGCCGGCATAGCTATCCGTCATCACAGCGGGTGTAAATATTGCATATTTATCAGGCACATCTGGGCTCTGGGAGTCTCCCCTGTTCTCCGCTATGCAGCTGGAGGAAAAAAGGCAATATTTGCAGCTTCCAGATGTTTCACAGTATAATAAAGTCAGCCAGGGATGCTGTTAGACAGCATGGGGCCCCGTACAGCCTACCTGACAGGGCCCCCTCCCTCTGAAAAATATCAAATAATATTTTCACTAAAATGCCACAAGTATGATGCTATGCTTCGCAACCATGGCAGGAATTATACCCCCATCGATACAGACTCGTTCAATTGAATAAATACTGTTCAGCCCTGCAGTGCGCTAGTGCTGGGTTGAAGGAGGTGCCTCTTTATCGCTTGTCAGATGTTCTCTGAAGAGTGATCCAAATGCTGACTGTTCTTCAGAGAGCAAAGCACATTTGAACAAGTCCTTAATTTTTTAGAATGTAATTTATATATATATATATATATATATATATATTGCCCTGTTGATGAAAAATCAGGGCCTTTGATGAAAAATCTGAGGTCTAAATAGACCCCTGATGTCTCACATTTGAGAAAGAGAGAGAGACTAAGGACAGAGATTCCCCAATCCCTTTCTCTGCAGCCTCAGCTGCACTGGAGAGTAAATGGATGGGTGCTCTGTGCTGAGAGGCTTCCTGTTCATTCACAAATTGAAGCATAGTAAATACAGTTTACCAACAGCCAGTGGAGGGGGATGCCGATCACAGAACCGACCCCCGTGCAGCACAGGTGGAGGGAGAAAGAGGAGTAGAAGCCGGAAACGCTACAGGGGGATCCACAAGAGTTACAAGTGTCAGCAATAATTCAGAGGAGCCAGTCCTCCTGCTCAGCAGGTGCCCGCGCTCCCCCTCTGAACTGATAGGGCCTGGGCTCAGTACAGGAGGGATGGCTGTACTGCCTTATAAGCAACCCTGAAGTCAGCTTATAGCTCTGAAACTACGATGCAAAGACGTGTACCAGCCTCCCAATAACTGCACAGCTGCTGCAGAACTACACATACTAGTACTCATGTGTCACATGACCGCCTGCTTTGGGACTACATGTCCCATGTTTGCTCATGGCCAGATCATAATGCACATGCATGCCTGTTGTAATACTATCAGATGTCTTCTTGCATTCTCACACCAAATGTGTGCCCACCCTAATTGTTTCAGGTGACCTCCTGCAACGTGGCAGCCGGCCCACAACATGCATGCGTGTCCGCTTTCATACCAACAGATGTCCTCCTGTATCATTGTGCCCAGCCCATAATGCACATGTGTGCCCGCTCTAATACTACTAGGTGTCGTTCTGTGTCCCCATGCCTAGACCAAACTATCAAATGTCCTCCTGCATCCTTGCAGCCAGCCTTTTGTGCACACATGCCCACTCTACTACTATCAGATGTCCTGATTCCTCACACTCAGCCCATAATGTACAGGTGTACCCACAATGGATAATTAATGTGCACTAAAGTCACAGGGGTCATAGGGAGACCCTTGATTCTCAGGGTGCCTTGGAGTCACAGGGGACACAGGGTCACAACTGATAATTAGGGTGTACTGGAGTCACAGGAGTCATTCGGAGGCACAGGATGCTTGGGGTGCTCTGGAGTCACAGGGGTCATGAGGTGGCACAGGATACTTAGGGTGCTCTGGAGTCACAGGAAGACACAGGATACTCAGGGTGCACTGGAGTCACAGGGGTCATGGGGTGGCACAGGATACTCAGGGTTCTTTGGAGTCACAGGGGTCATGGTCTGACACAGGATACTCAGGGTTCTCTGGAGTCACAGGGGTCATGGGGTGGCACAGGATACTCAGGGTGCACTGGAGTCACAGGGGTCATGGGGTGGCACAGGATACTCAGGGTTCTCTGGAGTCACAGGGGTCATGGGGTGGCACAGGATACGCAGGGTTCTCTGGAGTCACAGGGGTCATAGGATGTCACAGGATACTCAGGGTTCTCTAGAGTCACAGGGGTCATGGGGTGGCACAGGATACTTAGGGTTCTCTGGAGTCACAGGGGTCATAGGATGCCACAGGATACTCAGGGTTCTCTGGAGTCACAGGGGTCATGGGGTGGCACAGGATACTCATGGTTCTCTGGAGTCACAGGGGTCATGGGGTGGCACAGGATACTTGGGGTTCTCTGGAGTCACAGGGGTCATGGGGGGGGTGGCACAGGATACTCAGGGTTCTCTGGAGTCACAGGGGTCAGAGGATGGCACAGGATACTCAGGGTTCTCTGGAGTCACAGGGGTCATGGGGTGGCACAGGATACTCGGGGTTCTCTGGAGTCACAGGGGTCATGGGGTGACACAGGATACTCAGGGTGCACTGGAGTCACAGGGGTCATGGGGTGGCACAGGATACTCAGGGTTCTCTGGAGTCACAGGGGTCATGGGGTGGCACAGGATACGCAGGGTTCTCTGGAGTCACAGGGGTCATAGGATGTCACAGGATACTCAGGGTTCTCTAGAGTCACAGGGGTCATGGGGTGGCACAGGATACTTAGGGTTCTCTGGAGTCACAGGGGTCATAGGATGTCACAGGATACTCAGGGTTCTCTGGAGTCACAGGGGTCATGGGGTGGCACAGGATACTCATGGTTCTCTGGAGTCACAGGGGTCATGGGGTGGCACAGGATACTTGGGGTTCTCTGGAGTCACAGGGGTCATGGGGGGGTGGCACAGGATACTCAGGGTTCTCTGGAGTCACAGGGGTCAGAGGATGGCACAGGATACTCAGGGTTCTCTGGAGTCACAGGGGTCATGGGGTGGCACAGGATACTCGGGGTTCTCTGGAGTCACAGGGGTCATGGGGTGACACAGCATACTCAGGGTTCTCTGGAGTGACGGGGGTCATGGTCTGACACAGGATACTCAGGGTGTACTGGAGTCACAGGGGTCAGAGGATGGCACAGGATACTCAGGGTTCTCTGGAGTCACAGGGGTCATGGGGTGGCACAGGATACTCAGGGTGCTCTGGCGTGATGGGGGCCATGGTCTGACACAGGATACTCAGGGTGCACTGGAGTCACAGGGGTCATGGGGTGGCACAGGATACTCAGGGTGTACTGGAGTCACAGGGGTCAGAGGGAGACACAGGATACTCAGGGTGCTCTGGAGTCACAGGGGTCAGAGGGAGACACAGGATACTCAGGGTGCTCTGGAGTCACAGAGGTCAGAGGAAGACATAGGATACTCAGGGTGCTCTGAAGTCACAGGGGTCGTGGGGTTACAAAGCATAATTAAGGTGCACTGGAATCAAAGGGGTCATGGGGTGACACAGGATTCTCAGGGTGCTCTGGAGCCACAAAAGGTCTGGGGTGACAAAGCATAATAAGGTAGTTCTGGGGTCACAACAAATAATTAAGATGCACTGGAGTCTCAGGAGTAATGGGGAGACACAGGATGCCTGGGGTGCTCTGAAGTCACAGGAGTCACTTTGTCACTTCATGACCCCTACAAACCATATCGCCTTAACGCAACACACATTAACGGGCGCCGTAACGCATATTAACACACCTCCATGGAACACTTTATTGTGAATGGTCCCTCTGTATTTTGAGGTCCCAGCTCTGTCTGTCCATTCCTGCAAGCAATAAAAACCTGCCAGGGCTCCCAACCCCTCCACACTCCATACAAAAGCTAAGAAAAAGGTTTTGGCTCTTAATGCACTTTAAACAGTGCAAACAAAATTTTCTCGGCGGTTACGTCATGTGGACCGCCTCCAGCCATGCGCAAAATAAAAACAAAGTCTGACTAATGACACAGGTAATCGGCGGAACGGAGCATGTGTTTGCGATTTCGGACGGAGCTGGCCGAGCCCCACCCAGCCCTGCTTGTCTTGCACTTTCCAGGGTCACCGGCGGGTCAGGAATTGTTTTTGCTCTTAGGAGGAGCGGCCTGAAAAGAAAAAAAAATAATTCTCGCTCCATCCGTTATCTGAAATACCGGTTTGGGGTGACGACAACTCTGTGGAAATATCCGGAGTTGTCAGAGTTTTCCTGTGCCGAGTTTCTGATGAAAGGCACTGCGGCTTAACCACTTGCCTATTGGGCACTTTCACCCCCTTCCTGCCCAGGCCATTTTTCAGCTTTCAGAGCTGTCGCACTTTGAATGACAATTGCGCAGTCATACAACACTGTCCCAAATGAAATTTTTATCATTTTCTTTCACACAAATAGAGCTTTCTTTCGGTGGTATTTAATCACTGCTGGGTTTTTATTTTTTACTAAACAAAAAAAAGACAAAAAAACATTTTTTTTACGTAGTTTCTTTCTGTCAGTAAATTTTGTAAATAAGTAATTTTTCTCCTTCACTGATGTGCGCTGATGAGGCGGCACTGATGGGCACTGATAGGCTGAACTGGTGGTCATTGATGAGGTGGCACTTAAGGGCACTGATTGGGTGGCACTGATGAGGAGGCACTAATATGCCGCACTTATGGGCACTGAGAGGTGGCACTGATATGTGGCACTGATGAGCACTGATAGGCGGCACTGAGGGCACTAATAGGTGGCACTGATGGCACTAATAGGCGGCACTCGTGGGCACTGATAGGCGGCACTGATAGGCGGCACTGGTGGGCACTGATAGGTGGCACGGATAGGCGGTACTAATGGGTGGCACTGATGGGGGACACTGATAGCCAGCACTGACTGGCATCACTAATGGGCACTGATTGGTGGCACTTGTGGGCAGTGGTGGGCACTGATTGCTGGCACTGGTAGGCAATGATTGGTGACGCTTTTGGCACTATAATGTAATCAGTGCCCTGATTACATGTTTTGTTGCACCCCTGCGAGGAGATGCCGCTGATCGGCTCTCCTCACCACACACTCTGTCAGTGTGAGACGAGGAGCGCCGATTACCGGCATCTCTGTGTTTACATGTGACCGGCCGTGATTGGACACAGCCAATCACATGGTTAAAGATCTGCAGACGTGGCTCTTTACAGAGATCAGGGTCGCGCCGTGTCCTAGCAACACGGAGCAGCTGCAAATGCCACGCTGCGCGCCCCCGCGGGTGCGCGAGAGCGGCCGTTCTGGGACGCCCTCATACGACGGCATTCCAGAACGAGAGCTGCCCCGCTGTCATTTGACAGTGGGCGGGCGGTAACTAGTTAAAGTGGACCTGTCAGTGCTGAATACATCCCTGACAGGTCACAATATGCAGGAAGTGGATTGTTTTTCAGAAAAGCTCCACCTTTTAGCATTAAAAAGCCATCCTTGAGCTCCAGTCAGTGACTTTGGCTAGGCTGAGATGATGTCATCAGTCTGCTGCAGTCAGGAGCAAGCATTTCTTCAGTCTCCTCTCCCCCAGTGATTGGACTGAAACTTTATAACTTTGTAGCAATTTACAATGTCTAGAATCATCTCGCGTCACTGGCCCGTTCTTTTCATTCATTGGATTTCAGTCCTTTCAATCATAGGGGCTCAGCATCATGTATGGGTGTTACCTAGGGTGGTCTGCGTGCAAAATGTAGCCTGCCTAGGAACGTCCATTCCTCCCAAAAGCCAGCCCACTGCTTGTGTCAGGGCTCAGGACTGAGGCAGGGGGGTGTGATACTTTCAGGAAGCCCCCTGTACAGCCCCCCGCCGGCCCCTCCCACCAGCCATGATGTGCCTGCATTGCATAGAGAAGCACAGACACCCAGTGATTAAATCAACGAGACTAAAATAAGGTATGTATTGAAAACAGAAAGGTTTTACTTAAAGCGGAGTTCCACCCAAAGAATGGAACTTCTGCTTTAAGGGAAGGTGACCCCCTGACATTTGGCATGTCTTTTTTTTGGGGGGGGGAGCTGATACCCTCTTTTCAGAGGGTCCCAGCTCCCACTTCCTTCCGGCGCACTGCGGCACCGGAAGGGAGATCACCTCTCCCCCCTCCCTCTCGGCAATCATCTGGGACACGTCACAGGTCCCAGATGATTGCCTGGCAAGTCAAGGCGTGCCACAGCCGGGCGCCCACAGTGACTATGCCGGCGCCGCAGAGTGGAGGGGGAGACGAGCGAGGCTTCGTTCCCCCGCATCGCTGGACCCTGGGACAGGTAAGTGTCTGATTATTAAAAGTCAGCAGTTGCAGTATTTGTAGCTGCTGATTTTTAATTTTTTTTTTTTTTTTTTTAAGCGGAACTCTGCTTTAAACGTTTTTATCAGCATTTCAATGAGGGAAGAAAGGAACCAATGAAGCCAAAATATAAGTAAATTAAACTTCAGCTTTTAGCCAGATAAATCCCCTTCTAATGAAGCAAAACTAACTTCAGCGAGGCACACAAAGAAGGATCTTCTGCATGGTACATAGCAGTGAAAAGAAAAGGAACACGGGGCGCACCAGCCTAGTGCATTACCTTTGCGATAATTTATTTTTTAAAAGATGTTTAAACCATACTCACAAAGTGGAATATAGAGTCCACCAGAAGCTCCATCCAGCATGATCCGCTGGCCAGTAACAATTGTGGAATGAAGAGCCCCAAAAACTGACGCATTTCAAGGGATGTCCCCTCTTCTTCAGAGCTCTGAAGAAGAGGGGACATCCCTCGAAATGCGTCAGCTTTTTTGGACTCTTCATTCCACAATTTTTTACTGGCCAGCAGATCATGCTGGATGGAGCTTCTGGTGGACTCTATCTTTTGCTTGATTTTATCATTCGTTTGTGAGTATGCTTTTTACATCTTTTAAAAATAAATCATCGCAAAGGTAATGCGCTAGGCTGGTGCGTCCTCTGTTCCTTTCCTTTTCAGAGTTTTACTTGGGTTTTCCTTGACCTGTTAGGAGTGGCAGCACAGCCAATGTGGTGGCTAGACCAGTGAAGACACACGCTGTCAATCAGCCACACAGCAATTTCTCGAGCGCAGGAGCATTTATTTTTCATGGTACATAGCAGTGCCTGCTCTTAGGACTCTTAAAGAGGAGGTCCATCCATTTAAAAGTCAGCAGCTACAAAAAGTGTAGCTGCTAACTTTTAATAAATTGGACACTCACCTTTCCCACGGTCTAGCGATGCGGGTGCAGGAAGCCTCGCTCCTCTCCCCCTCCTCTCCGTGGCGCCGACACTCTAACTGTGGACACGCGCGAGCCGCGCTGCGCGCTGTGCGCTGTGATTGGCTGGGCAATCTGCTGGGACCTGTGACGTGTCCCAGAAGATTGCAGGGAGGGAGGGGGGAGAGGTGATCTTCCTTCCGGTGCCACGGCGCCAGGGGAGGAAGTGGGAGCTAGGTGCCTCTAAAAACAGGGTACCCTGCTCCTCCCCAAAAAAAATGACATGCAAATGTGCCATGTCGGGAGGTAACCAACACTTAAAGCGGAAGTTCCATTTTTGGGTGGAACTCCGCTTTAAATAGCAGCTATGCTTTACGCAATGTTTTGACGTTCTTGTTTCTCTAGCTAGCTTACATAAGACATTTTATATATATATATATACACAGAGTACGACCCTCACATTTTTGTAAATATTTTATTATATCTTTTCATGTGACAACACTGATGAAATGTCACTTTGCTACAATGTAAAGTAGTGAGTGTACAGCTTGTATAACAGTGTGAATTTGCTGTCCCCTCAAAATAACTCAACACACAGTCATTATTGTCTAAACCGTTGGCAACAAAAGTGAGTACACCCCTAAGTGAAAATGTCAAAACTGAGCCCAAAGTGTCAATGTTTTGTGCGGCCACCATTATTTTCCAGCACTGCCTTAACCCTCTTGGGCATGGAGTTCACCAGAGCTTCACAGGTTGCCACTGGAGTCCTCTTCCCCTCCTCCATGATGACATCACAGAGCTGCTGGATGTTAGAGACCTTGCGCTCCTCCACCTTCCGTTTGAGGATGCCCCACAGATGCTCAATAGGGTTTGGTTAGGTCTGGAGACATGCTTGGCCAGTCCATAACCTTTACCCTCAGTTTCTTTAGCAAGGCAGTGGTCTTCTTGGAGATGTGTTTGGGGTGGTTATCATGTTGGAATACTGCCCAGCAGCCCAGTCTCTGAAGGGAGGGGACCATGCTCTGCTTTAGTATGTCACAGTACATGTTGGCATTCATGGTTCCCTCAATGAACTGTAGCTCTCTAGTGCTGGCAGCACTCATGCAGCCCCAGACCATGACACTCCCACCACCATGCTTGACTGTAGACAAGACACACTTGTCTTTGTACTCCTCACCTGGTTGCCGCCACATACACTTGACAACATCTGAACCAAATACGTTTATCTTGGTCTCATCAGACCACAGGACATGGTTCCAGTAATCCATGTCCTTAGTCTGCTTGTCTTCTGCAATCTGTTAGCAGGCTTTCTTGTGCATCATCTTTAGAAGAGGCTTCCTTCTGGGACAACAGCCATGCAGATCAATTTGATGCAGTGTGCAGCGTATGGTCTGAGCACTGACAGGCTGACCCCTCACCCCTTCAACCTCTGCAGCAATGCTGGCAGCACTCATACATCTATTTCCCAAAGACAACCTCTGGATATGACGCTGAGCACGTGCACTCAACTTCTTTGGTCGACCATGGCGAGGCCTGTTCTGAGTGGAACCTGTCCTGTTAAACCGCTGTATGGTCTCGGTCACCGTGCTGAAACTCAGTTTTAGGGTCTTGGCAATCTTCTTATAGCCTAGGCCATCTTTATGTAAATCAACAATTATTTTTTTTCAGAGCCCCAGAGAGGTCATTGCCATGAGGTGCCATGTTGAACTTCCAGTGACCAGTATGAAAGAGTGAGAGCGATAACACCAAATTTAACACACCTGCTCCCCATTCACAACTGAGACCTTGTAACACTAACGAGTCACATGACACCGGGGAGGGAAAATGGCTCATTGAGCCCAATTTGGACATTTTCACTTAGGGGTGTACTCACTTTTGTTGCCAGCGATTTAGACATTAATGGCTGTGTGTTGAGTTATTTTGAGGCGATAGCAAATTTACACTGTTATACAAGCTGTACACTCACTACTTTACATTGTAGCAAAGTGTCATTCCTTCAGTGTTGTCACATGAAAAGATATAATAAAATATTTACAAAAATGTGAGGGGTGTACTCACTTTTATGAGATTGTATGTATATATATATATATATATATATATATTTATATATATATATTTATTTATTTTTTGTATGTGTTATTTCATACATATTTGTTCATTACACATGCAGACAAAACTTACTGCTTAATAGAAATTCACAGAGCCTGTCCTCTTTGAGTCTAAATAGGTTTATCTCAGCAGTCATTCAGCAGGGATGTTTATCACATTTACTAATATACCATTGGCCACTAGAGGGAGCATTTCCACTTCTGTATATGAAAAACAATATTCCTCGTTCTGACCACCAAGCATATAAAAAATGTAAAAGTTACATTACAAACAACTTCCAGGTAAGCCTTCCAACAATAACAGGCAATGAGCGCTTACTATACAAACATATAACTTCCCTTTAAGTGGCACTGGAGACCTCGTGCCCCTCTGTATATAGAGGCACTTACAGTAGTGCGCCCTGTAATGTCAACACTCCGGGTTTTAGTGAGTGTATCCATTTCTCCTATAAGCGCCTAAAAAAACACTTTTCGGAACTCTATAAAAACGACGCTTTGCTCGTGGTGAAGAGACATGGGGTGGGGGGAGGGGTTGGGATAGGAATTTGCATTTTATTTTTTCAGCAGTGCAATGTTTGAACAAGCCAAATCTGCATTTGTTCAGCTGCCGGGACTTTGCGAGGTGCGTTGGATGGTGCGCGCCACCAAAGTCCCCTCCGGTTATAAAGTCATTAAGCAGCTGTCACCTGCCACTAATGGCTCTTGGAGAGAGGTGGAGGAATTGATGACTGTTTGATGTGCGGACGGGACGTATTTAGTGAACATTAACTAGCAGTTGACATTTGTGCCGCCTCATTGAAGGCCGAGACTGGTATTGATTAGAGTTAAAGTGGGTGTATCATCAGATATATGTTAATTGCGATGTGTCAGTGTAACACTTGCAGGTATTTATTACCTCTCACAGAGATCACAATACTCCCCCTGACAATGCCTTCATCTGCTTTCCTCTCCAGAAGGACAGCGCCATCTTTGTTTCGGCATCATCCAGGGTCACCATCTACTTCCTGGACTGAGATAGGTGCTCAGAGATGGCACAGTGACGTAAATCCTGGTATTGTTCACAAAGCTTAGCTGTGTTCACAAATGTCTGACACAGACTTTGAACCACCTCAATACCGGGCACTTTCACCCCCTTCCTGCCCAGGCCAATTTTCAGCTTTCAGCGCTATCACACTTTGAATGACAATTGCAGGGTCATGCAACACTGACTGTACCCATATGAAATTTTTATCATTCTTTTTTACCAACAAATAGAGCTTTCTTTTGGTGGTATTCGATCACCTCTGGTATTTTTTATTTTTTGCTAAACATAAAAAAAGACCAAAAAAAAAAAATTCTTTTGTAAATAATGGAAAATTCCTATCAAATACTTACCGTAATTTTGCTTTCCTGATGGACGCCATGGCAGCAACGTGTGGATTTAGTCCGCCTCTACTAACCTATAAGACACTACTCCTATAAATCTTTGCTCCCAACCAGCGGCCATGTTCGATAACTAGCCTACTCTTGCCATTGGGAGGGAACTCCTACTGCCATGGAGTCCATCAGGAAAGTAAAATTACGGTAAGTATTTGATAGGAATTTTCCATTTTCCTGACAGACTCCATGGCAGTAACGTGTGGGAAATAACTCGCCATACACACCCGTTGGGAAAAAATGCTGAACAAAGATTGAATTAACACCATCAACCGACAGTACTTTCAAACCAAAATTGACAGAAGACAAAGTAGCTGGTTCAACACAATAATGAGACATAAAAGTATGGATTGATGACCAGGAAGCTACTCTGCAGACCACTTCAGGTGCAACATGACGTGTGGCCGCCCATGAAGTTGAGAGACTTCTGGTTGAGTGCGCTGTTACCGCCTCAGGAGGAGCCAAGCCCTTCTCTTTATAACCCCATCGAATAGCTTGAACAACCCATGCAGCAATGGATCTGACAGAAGCCTGGAGGCGCTTGTTTTTCCCATGGAACAGGACAAAGAGGTAGTCAGATTGTCGAAAAGAAGCTGTAGCCTCCAGGTATTGCTTCAAGGCAACTCCCACATCGCGGGAATGTAGCTCTAGACTTCCGGTTGAATTAAAGGTAGGAAGCCTGATTTCCTGATTCTTCAAACCTTGGGCTTTGCCCCTAGCATCGGGATTAGAACCACTCTGTGCGGAAAAAAGGTAAGAAAGGGCTCCTTTGACCCTAAGGACTGAATTTTAGAAATCCTCTTTGCCGAAGTTATGGCTACCAGGAAGGTAGTCCTAAGTGTAAGTTCTCTGATCGAGAGTGGCTTGCCGATTTGTGAGAAGAAATCAAGAACTAGTGGAAGGTCCCATTTGGGGAACCTAGGTTTCCTCTGCGGTCTGAGCCTAACTGCCCCCTTGAATAACTGTTGGACCAGAGGATGCTTGGCCCATGACACCCCAGAAAAGGCTGATTTCGCTGACACCTGAACATGGAGTGAACTAACAGACAAGAAGATATCCAGTCCCGACTGCAGGAAACTTAAGACATCCTGACCTGCCGGAGCACTACAAGAGTTGGGTCTGGAGGACATGTGGCTTGTGAATTTAACCCAAATCCCTTCATATACCCAGTTGGTACTTCTTCTTCTTGAACTGAGGAGCGTGGGAATGACCTCTTCGGGGCATACTAGTGCCTCCAGTCTTCCCCTCTCAAAAACCAGGCCCTTAGGTGCAGATGAGCCGGGCAGGGATGTAGTCTCGTGCCCTGAGACAGAAGATCTGGTCTGAGTGGCAAGGGGACCGGTTCCTGGACACTGAGAAGCATTAGGAGGGGAAACCAAGGCCTGTTGGGCCAGTAAGGGATAAAGGCTATCACCTCCCTACATTCGACTTGAATCTCCGCAGGAACTGGAGAATAATGGGGGTTGGTGGAAAGGCATAGGTTCTGCGGAACCACCATCGCTTCGTCAGGGCATCCACCCCGTAGGCCTGAGGGTCCCGGAACCTCGAGTAGTACCTTGCTAGTTTCTTGTTGCAAGGGGAGGCAAAAAGATCGACTTCTGGGGAGATCCCCAAGGTTAGGATCCAACTGAATACCTCGTTTTTTTCTAAAAGGACTCGGGATAGGAAGTCTGCCTGGACGTTCTGGATCCCGGGAACATATGTTGCTGTTATATTGACCAGGTTCCTCTCAGCCCAGGTCATAATTGGTTCTACCTCTTGAAGCAGGGACAGACTTCGAGTACCCCCTTGTCTCCTTATTTATGCTACTGCCGTTGTGTTGTCTAGTCTAAATAGTACAGAGGCTCCTGATATCAGATGACGAAATGCCAGAAGTGCCTGGAACATTGCCTTTAGCTCCAAGATGTTCGACACTGTTCCCCGAGAAGGAAAGTCCCAAGAGCACTGCGCCACCTCTTCCAAGCAGTGGGCGCCCCAGCCCCTGTTGCTGGCATCTGTCGTTATCATGATCCATGTGATGAGAAGAATGGAATGACAGTTGCATAGATTTGTCTGCTGGAGCCATCACGGAAGAGAGCTCCTCATGGCTGAAGTAGAAGGGCTTTTTGGAAGGGCGGCATCTTCCATTGTGCCCACTTCACCATCAGTATTGTGGCCACCATGGTGTCGATGATCCTCAGACACTTGAGGGCATGGAGGTGAGAAGCAGAGAGAGCCGGACGAATCCTGTCTTGGACTATCACAATCTTCTCCTCAGGTAAGAAGATGGTGCCTGTCACTGTGTTGAAGTGAGCTCCTAGAAACACAAGAGACTGAGATGGTTCAAACTGACTCTTCTCTAGATTCAGGATCCATCCGAAATCTTGGAGAGGGGAGATGACCTGACCCCTGTGCTTTAGGAGTCGATCTCTGTCTTGAGCCAACATTAGAAGATCGTCCAAGTAATGATGGAGACAGATCCCTTTGGTTCTCAATAGAGCCAGAACAGCCAACAAGACCTTTGAAAAGACACGTGGAGATGTCGATAGCCCGAAGGGAAGGCACGTCAACTGTAAATGAAGCTTGCCTATGGAGAAGCGCAGAAACTGTTGGAAATCCTCTGCCACAGGAACATGAAAATAAGCATCTTTGAGATCAATGGAGACCATCCAGTCTCCTGATTGGACCGACTACTGGATTGTGGACAGTGTCTCCATCTTGAACTTTTCTTATTTGATAAAACTGTTCAGATTAATTTAGAGCTATGACGGGCCTCCATGCACCGTTCTTCTTTTGGACCATAAAGAGAGAATCAACAGAATCTAACAGAATCAACCTTTTTTCTTCTGAGGCCAGAAGAGAGGTGGGAACACACCTGAGTCTGGGAGCGCTGCTGAAGGCCCAGGCATTGCTTAAAGAGACCGTCTTGACGGTCCAGAAGTCCTGAAATGAAGCCGCCCAAACGTGCCGAAAGTGGAGAAGGCAAGCCCCCACCTGGCCTGTCTTAACGGGCCCAATTTCAAAAGGACTTGGTCGGCTCCCTCTCCCCCGTCGAACTGCTCTTGGCGAGTCTCTTGAAGGATGACTGCCTTGACTTCCATGATCTGGAGAATTCACGGCCCGGCCTGTAGCTAGGAGCTTCCCTGGCACGTTCCTGGTACTGTTTCCTTGGGAAGGTTCTCCTCTGGCCTTGCAGATGCTGATCCTGAGGAAGAAACCCCGACATACCCTTCAAATAGGAATTTGGCACCATACCTGTTTAGATGCTGGGTCAGCCAGCCAAGAACGGAGCCACAAAGCACGCTTGCCGGTGACTGCTGAAAGCATAACCCGAGCCACCAGACGAATGATAGATGTAAGCTCAGCTCTTGGATGAGTGAACTCCTCGCCACATCTTCCGAGATGTTTCTGAGTGTCTCATCCACATTATCAGTCACTTCCATGGCTTTGGACATTGCGGCCAGAGCCAAAGCTGGCTTGCTGGCCATATCTGCTGTAAGGTATTTTCTTTTCAGATCAGAGTCGATCCGTCTGTCCAAAGCATCTTTAAAGGAGACTGTATCTTCCAAGGGAAGGGTCACATGTTTTACTAGCCTCATCACAGCTGCATCCACCAGCAGAGCCGACTCCAAATGCTTGACCTCTTCCTCTTTGAAGGGATAAAGCCTCAGAACTTTAGATAGCATGAAGTTTTTTTTTTCTCCAGCTTGCCCCACTCGTCTGTGATGACTTCACCTAGTTCAGCAAGGAATGGAAAGTTGACACGTTCCTTCTTCAATTGTTTGAAGTATTTCCTTTGTTTGGAAGGGGTGGCCACAGGATCCTCCCAATTTAAGGCTTCTCTAATGGCTTTAACCAAGGGAGAAAGCAGAGCAAAATCAAACCCCACACAGGGATCTTACCCTTCAGAGTCACTATCCGAGGGAGCAGCCGATGGATGGCTTGGCAGAGAGGACTCCCAAGTGTCCTGAACTTGTGTCTCCCTTACTGGTGAGCTTAGCGGCTCTGCAGGTGGATCATGGGTCTGGCTGGTCTCGACACCTCTCAGGGACTCCTTAACGACCCTTTCGACCAGGGATTTTAGCTGCTGGTTCGTACCACCTCTTTCGCCAGCTGCTTTGGCGTAACAGAGGTCACACAGGAATTTTCCCACAGGTACTTGGGACCTACACCCTCAGCAGACACAAACAGCTGAGCGGGTGGAATGAGGCGTGGAAGAGCGAGACGGGTCCTTGCTACGGTGCCCCGATCTTGAGGGTGAACCGTGGTATTTAGATTTGGAAGAGGAGTGCCGGTGATGAGATTTTGAAGAGTCACTTCCTCTGTGCGAGCTGCGCCATTGTTCGGACCTAGAAGGGCTGACAAAAAAAAAAGAAAAACAGGGAACAAAAGAGTTAGGGGGGAAACAGTGGTCAGGACGACCAATAGCAAATCCACCCACAACCCCCCCCAGCTGCATACCCAAAGAGGGCAAAAACACCTCCAAGTACCTGCTGCGAGAGGGCTGGCCACAGGCAGGCAGTGGAGAATACATGTCTCTAGGGGGTTCCATCAGAGCTGCAAAAGGCAGATAAATGAGTGCCAGGAACAGAGTAGCATCTGCTTACCTGTCCCCTGGGAGCCACCTACCAGGAACAGAGAGACAGGCGCCAGGGTAAGTCACCGCAATAGCCCACAAGCATTCCCAAAGCTTGCAGGATTTTCCCCTGTTCAAATAGGGCGCCCCGTGACGTCACTGCAGCACCGGACACGGCGCCAGTGCGCATGCGCGATTATCGTCATTTTGATGCTAATGTGCATGCGTGAACCAAGCCTTGTTCTCCTACCATACCTGCGCATGCACAGAACGGCCATGGAAGTAAATGGCGGCTGAAACACAGAAGGAACCAGCTGCCATGCCTGTAGCCACCCAAACACCGGAAAAGCATGAGAGGGAAACACACCGGAGAAAAAGGAACAATCCTAGGAACAAAAACTGCTGCCATGACAAAAGGTCCCACCACTCCCACCACGATCGTCTCCTAGGCCAAAGGTAAGATGAGGGCAATAGGGTCACCTGCTAGTAGGTGGGCTATCCGACCAATGCGCAGCCTGCCTGCCAGTGGCTAGGTTTCTGGCTTCTTCCAGCGCCTATTTCATAGCTGACTAAGCACTCCTTGTAGTGCGAAACGCTAAGCTTTGTTCCGCTTTGCTGTGACCTGTATTTTGGATGACACCTTATTGAATAAAGGAAATATATTTCTGGAGTGTGGCTGTCCAGAATTTCTTTGATGTCTAACTGCGCTACTTTAACTGACAATTGCGCGGTCATGCAACGCTGTACCCAAATTAAATTTATATCATTTTTTTCACACAAATACAGCTTTCTTTTGGTGGTATTTTGATCACCTCTGCTGTTTTTTTTATTTTTTGCGATAAACAAAAAAAGACCAAGATTTTTTTTTTCAAAAACCCAATATTTTTTACTTTCTGCTATAAAACATATCCAATAAAAAAATAAATAAAAAATAAAATTTCTTCATAAATTTGGCCAAAATGTATTCTGCTATATCAATAAGTGTATATTGAATGGTTTGAATGAAAGCTATAGCATTTACAAACTATGGTATATACAGTATACTGGAATTTGTAATTTTGTATGCTACTAATGGCGGCAATCAGTGACTTATAATGGGACTGTGATAGTGCATCAGGATATCTAAACTTGGGAGGGGGACTGACTGACACTGACATCACCAGTGACACTAATACAGTGATCAGTGCTAATACTATACATTGCCACTGAACTAAGAATACTGGCTGGGAAGGGGTTAACATCAGGGGCGATAAAGGGATTAAATGTGTGCCTAACAATGTGTAATGTGTGCTGCTTTGTACTACAGATCTCCTTGTTTCTTATCTCTGCTTTGCAGAGATAAGAAACAGAAAGAAGTTCCCTGTGTACAGAGCTCTGTGTTGATTGTCAACATGGGTATCTGAGTTGTAATTGCACACAAAGAAATTAGTAGCTCCTGGCCATGAATCATTGACTGGGGCTTGCTGACAGACTCCCGCTGTGTACAATCACAGCGGAGGTTGGCAGGGGACACGCATGCCCGCGCACTAAACCCGGAAGCAGGCAGCGGCATACGGGTACGTCGGTTTGCCTTTGCTGGTTGCCAGTCTGCAGTACAGGGCAGGTGGGCTGCAAGTGGTTAAAGTAGTTGTGAACATACAATGTTATAGACACTTTCCAATACAGTTATAACTGCTTTTCATTAGATTCAGAAATGATCTTTCTTACCTTTATTTACATGGTTAAAAAGTTATGTCATGTGACCAATCATCTATTCTTCCTGATAGTGAGGGGCGAGGTTACAGGACTCTGTGCAGACACACAAGGTGCCTGTATTCAGTAGTCTGTTCAGTAGTCTGAGGCAGGCTAGGCTTAAGCAGGGGGCGTGTTCAAAAGGCAGGCTATGATTGAGCAAGGGGCGTGTTCAAGCGGCAGGCTGTGATTGGGAGGGGGTGTGTGTCAGCGACAGGCTGTGATAGAGCAGGGGGTGTGTTCAATAGGCAGGCTGTGATTGGGAGGAGGTGTGTGGCAGAGGAAGGCTGTGATTGTGAGGGGGTGTGTGCCAGAGGCAGGCTGTGATTGAGCAGGAGGCGTGTTCAATAGGCAGGCTGTGATTGGGAGGGGGTGTGTTCAATAGGCAGGCTGTGATTGGGAGGGGGTGTGTTCAATAGGCAGGCTGTGATTGATCAGGAGGTGTGTTCAATCCGTCTCATGCCCAGAAGGGGTCTGGCAGTGTGGCGCACTTGGATCACAGAAACCTCGGTCTCTGTATGTCCTGGGTGAGGAGCCCTGAAATCGGCTCTTACATCCTGGCCTGTTGTGGGGAGTGCTGGGCCTTCCTCTTTTGGGGTGCTCCCAGTCGGGGAGGCCCCATGTGTATACATGGTACCCTGCCAGGACACAATGCACTATGGACCATTGCTGCTAAGGTCACCACTGTGGCCACGTCATTTGCACCCGGGCTCTCCAGACCTGGTGGAGAAAGAGGAGGATAGCACCCACCAGGGCTCCCCCCAAGGACCACAGGGTTGAGCACTCCCCAAGTGCCAGCAGCCGGGGTTGAGCTCTGTTGAGAATCTGCATCAGGGGTACAATCCATGGAGGCGATCGAGCCACAGCATCACACTCAGCAGAGGGAAGTGGTTCTCTAGGACCATCGGAGGTACAGCCGTCTGCCCTACTCGCTGAGGAACCGATACAGTCATGGTGGTGTGGTGGTATATGGGCCTTGTAAATGAGCTGGAGGAGTGGCCTGGGGCTTTGTGGGATGTCCTTAAAGGTACTGCTGTGGCAGAGGAGCTGGAAGGATCTATGGCTCATTTTGTTCCACCTGCAAAATCTTCACCAGTCCCCACCGTTGTTTTGCCTGAGAGGAGGCGCTATGACAAGGTTCCCAACCCCTGGGAGACCTGGCACCCTTCTTACATGGGGTCAGGGGAGGAGGAAAGGGAGGAGACCAGCAATGCTCCGGAGACCCCCCAATGCCCAACATCCTACCTGCCCCCAAGAGAGGTGCAGAGCCACCACCTTATGCGGTTTTTGTGGCTCCAGTGGCAGATGATCAAGGATGTTAGGGAACGCTAAGGACTTGAGTTCCTCTATCTCCTGGAAGCTTTGTTCCCTACCTTATAGGCACAGTGTCAGCAGTGGCACGAGACTGCTGTCTGGGACCATTCACAGGTGCCCAAACACCATCAGGTGCTTGTGGAAGGGACAGTCACCTGTACAGAGTTCCATTGAGTATATCGGGAGTGGAACTATGGACGCCATATTTACATGGACAGGGTGGTGGTGACCTGTCCCAATTCCGAGGACATCCACTATTATGTAGTTAGGCAGGTCTTGGGTATGGAGGAGTGGAGAGATTACCCAGAACCCAAATACTATATCTAGTTTGCCCTGCAAAGTTTTTGGATTGTGTTGTTTTATCAGCACGCCCTTTTATTACTGCATATTGTGTATGTGATTTGTTCCTATTGTGGGACAGCCGCAGAGGTGTGCACAACAGCAGCAGAATGCAGCCTTTCGGCAGACTGAGTAGGGAAGCCAGTGCAGTGTTGGGAAGCCTGTGGTGAGTAGGGAAACCAGCGGCTGTGGCTGTGCCCTAAGTGGCAGTGCCCCCCAGGTGCAGGTGGCTGCCTAGTTTGCCTAGAGGTAACACCAGCCCTGAAAGTATAACTAAAGGCAAAACTTTTTTTTAGTTTTGGATAGAGTGGAGAGGTATTAGAACCTCTGTCAGGATTTGATTTTTGTTGGTGTCTCTGTTAGGGAGATGTACCCTCTATATTTGTCCTGTTTACCATTTTTGGTGAGAGTGAAAGAAAATCACAAATTTTTGATTTTTTGTCAGAAAAGGAATAGAGGAGAAATCTTTTAAAGAGGACACGAGTTCTGGTGACAACCAGGAATTCCAACACTTTGGAGAAATTTCCCTTTACATCTGCTGTGGCTATGGGACAGGCAGTGAAGGGAAATCTCCTCAATGTGACACAGATGGCTAAAAAAAAAAAAAATCTGACAGGGGTTATATCCCTCCCTTGCTCTATCCAAAATGAAAAACGTTTTTCCTTTAGTTTAAATTAAAATTTTGCTTCTGTCTGTGTTTCTGTAGGAGGGTTTGCTCTCACTTCCTGTCCGTGTCGCCAGTACAGGAAGTGAGGGAAAATCTTTCTAACGGAGCCCTGAATGGCAGTAAAACCCCAAAGGGGTTCCAATCCTTTCCCAATCCATCCAAATCTAGATTCACTTTAATATGGAGAATATATATAATACTGGGTCCACTTTATTATATCCTAGGAGGTGCGTGCAGGTATAATATTCCACAGATAGAACAACTTCCTATTCAGATTCCAGGAAGTTACACATAAAATATATTTATCCTAAAGATTAATTAATGGACTAAAATTCAACAATAAGGCTACTTTCACACCAGAACGTTGGGGGCGTCGGCGGTAAAGCGCCGCTATTTTTAGCAGCGCTTTACCGTCATTTTTACAGCCCTTTTTGGCCGCTAGCAGGGTGCTTTTAACCCCTGCTAACGGGCGAAAAAGGATTAAATGCACCCGCAGAGGCGCTTTGCCAGCACTTCGGCAGTGCTGCCCATTGATTTCAATTGGCAGGGGCGCTGTAGGAGCGGTGTATACACCGTTTCTACAGCGTCTCAAAGATGCGACTTGCAGGACTTTTTTTGGCGTCCTGCCAGCGCACCGCTCCACTTTACAGGCGCTATGCAGGTGCTATTTTTAGAGCTATAGCGCCTGTAAAGCGCCTCAGTGTGAAAGCAGCCTAAAATTTCCTTGAAGCTGAACTCCGGGATGAGCAAATATTATCTAAATCCATTCATGTGTATTCTTCTTTGAATCCTGGTGTGCTTTTTGTATTTCTTCCAGATCTGTGCAGTAATCCAGTGTGAGACTTTTCCTGTAATAAAGACCTCTCACTGCTTCTCTCTCTTCTTGTGCAGGGTAACTGGTCTTGTCTCCGCCCCCTCCTGTAGTTTTCTTCAGGCAGCCTGTAGTGGGTGGAGCCTACTAGCCCCCTCCCACAGCTCTGCTCCCTCTCCTTGTGCAGGGTGACTGGTCTTGTCTCCGCCCCCTCCTGTAGTTTTCTGTAGTGGGTGGAGCCTGCTCGGCCCCTCCCAAATCTCTGCTCTCTGCACAGTGATGATGTCATTGCTACGTTTACTTTTGCTGACCACGTACAGTATATATACGTCATTACTTTGACATTTAATAGCTGCTATAACCCCAGTATAATTTATTCCTGTGGGCGATTCAGCATCTGATAAAAGTGATCCCAGTGGCAGGTTCGTCGCAGAATCGCTTTTAGAGGCATAGAGAGCTCTATGCCCCTGGAGGACTGGAGCGACCCCAGACGTCACTTCCGGTTCTCGGGTATAAAGAAATTATTTATTTTTTTAAGTCAGTGTCCAAAAAAATTTTTTTTCCCTTTTTTGCTTTTTTTTTTTTTTTTTTTCATCATTTTTGTTGTTTTATGGATAATTTGTTCAAAAAAAAGATATCATACAGAATGTGTCAAATAATGCTTATATTGGAAGAATGTGGAATACAGTATGTGCAGTTGATCTGATAATAATAATTTGTACTCTTAACGTAATAGTAATTGTTAAGCATGGATGAACAGTTGGACCATTTTACAGTTTAACATTTTAACAATTCTAGATTCACTTGTCAAAAATCCATTCTAACGGAGTAATTTAGAGTATAATAAAATAAGATATAAAATAAGAATAAAATAAAAACAAAAATAAAAAAATAAAGATAAATAACAAAAAATATAAAAAAAATATATAAAATTAATGAGGGAAGGAAAAGTAATGACTGAAAATGATGTACATACAATCAGGTCCATAAATATTGGGACATCGACACAATTCTAATCTTTTTGGCTCTAAACACCACCACAATGGATTTGAAATGAAACAAACAAGATGTGCTTTAAAGTGGGAGTTCCACCCACTTTTACAACTCTTCAGCATCCCTCACTAAACTGTGCACTGTAAACGAATTGGATATTTTTTTTATTTTTTTTCTCAGCACCTACTGTATATCTGCTGTATTCATTTTTCACTTCCTCCTCCCTGGCCGCGGCCCATCGCATCATTTCCTGTTTGCAATGCTTTCTGGGAAGGGGCGGCAACTTCCTCTGACACTGCCGTTGCTATGGAAACCTGACCTGAAACCAATTACACTGCTTGTGCTGCACTGAGCATGTGCGAGATCTGCAAGGATGAGATCCAGGAAGAAATACAGTCTGGCTTCAGATGCCCACACTTAGTTAAACTAACAAAACACACCTTAGTTTACAGACTAACTTTACTAGAATACATTAAGCTTGTGTATTATAGGGGTATATTTATTTAAAAAGTATCATTTCGGCCAGAACACCACTTTAACTGCAGACTTTCAGCTTTAGTTTGAGGGTATTTACATCCAAATCAGGTGAACGATGTAGGAATTACAACAGTTTGTATATGTGCCTCCCACTTTTTAAGGGACCAAAAGTAATGGGACAATTGACTGCTCAGCTGTTTCATGGCCAGGTGTGTGTTATTCCCTTATTATCCCATTTACAAGGAGCAGATAAAAGGTCCAGAGTTCATTTCAAGTGTGCTATTTGCATTTGCAATCTGTTGCTGTCAACTCTCAATATGAGATCCAAAGAGCTGTCACTATCAGTGAGGCAAGCCATCATTAGGCTGAAAAAACAAAACAAACCCATCAGAGAGATAGCAAAAACATGAGGTGTGGCCAAATCAATTGTTTGGAACATCCTTAAAAAGAAAGAACGCACCGGTGAGCTCAGCAACACCAAAAGACCCAGAAGACCATTGAAAACAACTGTGGTGAATGACCGAAGAATTCTTTCCCTGGTGAAGAAAACACCCTTCACAACAGTTGGCCAGATCTAGAACACTCTCCAGGAGGTAGGTGTATGTGTGTCAAAGTCAACAATCAAGAGAAGACTTCACCAGAGTGAATACAGAGGGTTCACCACAAGATGTAAACCATTGGTGAGCCCCAAAAACAGGAAGGCCAGATTAGAGTTTGCCAAACAACATCTAAAAAAGCCTTCACAGTTCTGGAACAACATCCTATGGACAGATGAGACCAAGATCAACTTGTACCAGAGTGATGGGAAGAGAAGAGTATGGAGAAGGAAAGGAACTGCTCATGATCCAAAGCATACCACCTAATCAGTGAAGCATGGAGGTGGTAGTGTCATGGCGTGGGCATGTATGGCTGCCAATGGAACTGGTTCTCTTGTACCCATTGATGATGTGACTGCTGACAAAAGCAGCAGGATGAATTCTGAAGTGTTTCGGGCAATATTATCTGCTCATATTCAGCAAAATGCTTCAGAACTCATTGGACGGAGCTTCACAGTGCAGATGGACAATGACCCGAAGCATACTGTGAAAGCAACCAAAGAGTTTTTTAAGGGAAAGAAGTGGAATGTTATGCAATGGCCAAGTCAATCACCTGACCTGAATCCGATTGAGCATTCATTTCACTTGCTGAAGACAAAACTGAAGGGAAAATGCCCCAAGAACAAGCAGGAACTGAAGAAAGTTGCAGTAGAGGCCTGGCAGAGCATCACCAGGGATGAAACCCAGCGTCTGGTGATGTCTATGCGTTCCAGACGGCAGGCTGTAACTGACTGCAAAGGAATTGCAACCAAATATTAAAAAGTGAAAGTTTGATGAATGATTGTTAACCTGTCCCATTACTTTTGGTCCCTTAAAAAGTGGGAGGCACACATACAAACTGTTGTAATTCCTACACCGTTCACCTGATTTGGATGTAAATACCCTCAAATTAAAGCTGAAAGTCTGCAGTTAAAGCACATCTTGCTCGTTTCATTTCAAATCCATTGTGATGGTGTATAGAGCCAAAAATGGTCTCAATATTTATGGACCTGACTGTATGTGTTATGCCGCGTACACACGAGCGGACTTTACGGCGGACTTTGCCCGGCGGACTGGATTTCGTCGGACAATTCGATGTGTGTGGGCTCCAGCGGACTTTGTTTTCTCAAAAGTTGGACGGACTTAGATTTGAAACTTGTTTAAAATGTATCCGTTGAAATCGAGTCCGGTCGAAAAGTCCGCCGTCTGTATGCTAGTTCGACGGACTAAAAAGCCACGCTAGGGCAGCTATTGGCTACTGGCTATGAACTTCCTTGTTTTAGTCCGGTCGTACGTCATCACGTACGAATTCGACGGACTTTGGTGGATTGTGTGTAGGCAAGTCCGTTCATTCAGAAAGTCCGTCGTAAAGTACGTCGAAAAATCCGCCGGGCAAAGTCCGCCGTAAAGTCCGCTCGTGTGTACGCGGCATAAGAAAAAGTAATTTCAGTTTATTTCAGTTCAGAAGCTATGTTGAGCGATGAAATAATTCCTTTTGCTTTTTAAAGATAAATGAAAGAGATCTGGGGTCTTTTTGACCTCGGATCCCTCAATAAAGAGGACCTTTCATCCTTAGGGATGTTTACATTCCTTGTAATAGGAATAAAAGTGATAAAAATAAATAACGGGACAGTGTAAAAAAAAAAAAAAAAAGTCAAATAAATAAGATTTTATTTTTCTATTTAACCACTTCCCGACCGGCTCACGTACATATACTGCGGCAGGTTGGCAGCCTTGCGCAAACTGCCGTACAGGTACGTCGGCTCCTGAAAGAGCCTTAGCAGGCACGCGCTGCACGATGGGGGGACCCGATGAGTGTGACCAGCGGTCGCGATGCCCGCCGGCCACCCGCGATCCCAGGCACGAGAGCCAGAACGAGGATCTGTGTGTGTAAACACACAAATCCCGGTTCTGTCAGGGGAGGAGAGACAGATCGTCTGTTCCTAGTGATTAGGAACAGCGATCGGTCTCCTCCTCCAGTGAGCCCCACCCCCCACAGTTAGAAACACACATGAGGGAACACATTTAACCCCTTGATCGCCCTCTAGTGTTAACCCCATCCCTGCCAGTGACATTTACACAGTAATCAGTGCATTTTTATAGCACTGATCGCTGTATAAATGTCAATGGTCCCAAAAATGTGTCAAACGTGTCCGATCTGTCCGCCGCAATGTTGCAGTCCCGATAAAAATTGCAGATCGCCGCCATTACTAGTAAAAAAATAAAATAATAAAAATACCATAAATCTATCCCTATTTTGTAGATGCTATAACTTTTGTGCAAACCAATCAATATACGCCTATTGCGTTTTTTTTTACCACAAATATGTAGAAGAATACATATTGGCCTAAACTGATGAAGAAATTCGTTTTTTAAAAATGTTTTTTTGGATTAATATAGCAAAAAGTAAAAAATATTTATTTACTTTTTTTAAGTCGCTCTTTTTTTGTTTATAGCGCAAAAAATAATAACCGCAGAGGTGATCAAATACCACCAAAAGAAAGCTCTATTTGTGGGAACAAAAGGATGTCAATTTTGTTTAGGTACAACGTCGCACGACCACGCAATTGTCAGTTAAAGCGGCGCAGTGCCGGTACGCAAAAAATGGCCTGGTCATTAAAGAGGAGTTCCACCCAGGGGGGCCGTCAAAAAAAAAAAAAAATTAAAAGTCAGCAGCTACAAATACTGCAGCTGCTGACTTTTAATTGGACACTCACCTGTCCCTGGGTCCAGCGATGCGGGGGATCGAAGCCCCGCTCGTCCCCCCCTCCGCTCGTCGGCGCCGGCATTTCAACTGTGGGCGCCGGGCTGTGGCTTCACAGCCTGGCACCCACTGCGCATGCGCAAGCGGCGCCGCGCGCTGTGATTGGCCGCTCAATCACCTGGGACCTGTAATGGGTCCCAGATGATTGACAGGAGGGAGGGAGCAGAGCGGAGCCCTTCCTGTGCCGAGGAGGAAGTGATGTCACCAGCCCAGGCTAAGGAACAGGCAGACTACGAGGGACCACCTAGCAACAGACATTTAGAGGTAAGTGAAAAAAAACAAAATATCCAAATGTTTTTTTGGTTTTATTTTTAGAATTTTTCCAGGTAGTTTTGTTTTTTGGGTGGAACCCCACTTTAAGGGGGCAAATCCTTCCGGGGCTGAAGTGATTAAACGTTTCATCCCTCCGCGCTCGCTCGCAGAAGTGAACGCATGTAAAAGGTGTTTAAATCACACATGTGAGATATCGCCGCGATCATTAGAGCGAGAGCAATATTTCTAGCACAAGACCTCCTCTGTAACTGCAAACACGTAACCAGTAAAAACGTTGAAAGCGTCGCCTATGAAGATTTTTAAGTAGCGTAGTTTATCGCCATTCCACGAGCGTGCGCAATTTTAAAGCGTGACATGTTAGGTATCTATTTACTCGGCCTAACATCATTTTTTACATTATACAAAAAATTATTAACTATTGTGTTTTTTTTTATTTTAATTCATTAAAGTTTTTTTTCAAAACAATTGCGTTCGAAAGATCACAGCGCAAATATCATGAAATATTGCAACCATCGCCATTTTATTCTCTAAGGTCTCTGTTAAAATATATACAGTATGTGTGTGTGTATGTATGTATGTGTATATATATATATATATATATATATATATATATATATATATATATATATATATAAAATGTTTGGGGGTTCTAAGTAATTTATTAGCAAAAAATACTGATTTAAACTTGTAAACAAAAAGTTTCAGAAAAGGCCTGGTCAGCAAGTGGTTAAACCGGAGGTCCCCTTAAAAAAAAAAAAAATTAAAAGTCAGCAGCTACAAATACTGCAGCTGCTGACTTTTAATAATCGGACACTTTCCTGTCCCAGGGTCCAGCGATGCGGGGGAACGAAGCCCCGCTCCTCTCCCCCTCCGCTCGGCGGCGCCGGCATTTTAACTGTGGGCACCCGGCTGTGGCTTCACAGCCAGGCACTCAGTGCGCATGCACGAGCCGCGCTGCGCGCCGTGACTGGCCGCGCAATCATCTGGCACCGGTCACGTGTCCCAACTGATTGACAGAGGGAGAGGAAAGAGGTGATCTCCCTTCCTGCACCGAGGGAAGTGACGTCGGGAGCCCAGGCGCGGAAGGAGGCAGACTACGAGGGACCCCCTAGCAACAGGCATTTAGAGGTGAGTAAAAAAAAAAAAAATTTTCTCCAGATGTTTTTTTTTTAATTTCTTTTTAGCACATTGATAATTTTTTTTTTTTTTGGGGTGGAACTCCACTTTAAGGTAATATCTGGGTTTGCAAAGGCATTTGATACGCACAAAGTGGATTTATATCCTCTGTGGCTGTTACAAATATATTTAAATGAAAGTGTTTTCCTTGGGTTCAGTGCTTGTTTATTATTCCTAATATCTTCTCATTTGCAATAGCAAGTAATCATCCTTTATATAGTACATCAGCCCCTGACCGCACTGACCGGTTTATAAAAAACAATGACTAGGCCGTGTTGTTTACCTTCCTGCAGTCTGCATTGCACACCTGACTGATAATTACAAACAAATTTGCGGTTTCTATTTCAGAGTCAGAAGGGTTAATACAGTCATTGGTTTGTATGGGGAAGGAGTGGCCCCACTGCCCCGGGTTCTTATTGAATTCTCTATTCATTAACCAGCCATGAGAATTCGCTGCCAAAAATGCAGATTTGTGACCCGGGGCTCCTCCTCGCTGTGCTCTTTAAACTCTTTTGAACGCCAAAAGTATGTTTTAAAATTTTGGATCAAGTTTGGAATTAGTAAAGTGTTATTAAACACAAAAATGTAATATTTTGCAGCTCACCAATCATTAGATGTGGTGGTTGCATTCATTTTCTTTTTTTTAGGCTTTTTTTCCCCCTCCGTTTTCACCTGGTGATCTGGCCAGCAACACACTACCTGTCGTTCTTTTGAAAAACAACAGACTTGCTGGCCGGATCACCAGATAAAAATAGAAAAAAGAAAGGCTAAGGCCTGGTTTACACCTGTGCATTTTTTGGCGCGTTTTCAGTTTTGCAGAAACACACTACAGTCCATTTAAAGTGGTTTCCTATGGATGTAGTTCATATCTGTGCATTTTATGGAAAGAGCCAGGGACTTTTTTCTGGTTTTTGGTACCATAGATCTCAATGGATCCAAAACATGTATTGAAAAATGCAAAATGCACCTGGAATATGCAAACTGCAACCTGCAAAGGTGTGAACCAGGCCTAAGGCTCCATTCACACTAGCGCGTTTTTGATGCATTTTGCATTTTGCAGAAATGCACGGGAATTTTTTAACATGGGTTCCTATGGAACATGTTCACATCAATGCCTTTTTGTTTCTCTGCATTTTTGGAAAGGGTCAGGGACTTTTTTTCATGCAAAATGCAGCGTTTTGCATGTAATAGAATTCAATGGACAAGCATCAAAAACGCAAGTGCACCGTTTTTGCAGCGTTTTTGATGCGTTTTTGCCGTTTTTTTAATTTTTTATTTTTTTTAAGACTGTAAAAAAAAAATGTAAAAAAAAAAAAAAAAAAAAAAAAAACGCAAAACGCAAATCGCGGCAAAATCGCGGCAAAAACACGGCTCAAAAACGTGGCAAGCGTGAAAAAAAAACCTCCAAAAACGCCCAAAAGCAACATGCATAGGTGTGAATCGAGCCTGAAAAAGAAAACTAACGCAGCCATCACATCTGAGGCTGGATTCACACCTATGCATTTTTAGTGCTTTTTGCATTTTGCAAATTTGCACTACAGTCCATTTTACATGGTTTCCTATGGAACACATTCTGTAGTGCAAATCTGCAAAATGCAAAAAGCACTAAAAATGCATAGGTGTGAATCCAGCCTTAGGCTGGATTCACACCTATGCATGTTGCTTTTGAGCCTTTTTGGAGGTTTTTTTTTTCATGCTTGCCACGTTTTTGAGCAGCGTTTTTGCGGCGTTTTTGCAGCGTTTTTGCCGCGATTTGCGTTTTGCGTTTTTTTTTTTTTTACAGTTTTTTTTTAGTCTTAAAAAAATTTAAAAAAAAACAAAAAAAACAGCAAAAACGCATCAAAAACGCACCAAAAACGCATCAAAAACGCTGCAAAAACGGTGCACTTGCATTTTTGATGCTTGTCCATTGAATTCTATTACATGCAAAACGCTGCATTTTGCATGAAAAAAAGTCCCTGACCCTTTCCAAAAATGCAGAGATACAAAGAAGCATTGATGTGAACATGTTCCATAGGAACCCATGTTAAAAAATTCCCGTGCATTTCTGCAAAATGCAAAATGCATAAAAAAACGCGCTAGTGTGAATGGAGCCTAAGAATTGGTAAGCTATAATATAAAAAATTTTTGCTTTTGGGTATAACCACTTTCGGTGGCTGCTGCATTCATCATCCTTCCTGGTATTCTTTTTTAGAGTCGGCGGTCCGCTCTCTTGTAGAAGCTATCCCCCCAGCCTGCGCGGCTTTCTCAAGCTCTCCCACTCCACCGGGAGACCCGAGTGACCAGCCGGCTGGTCGGAGAGCCAAACAAAGCCCGGGACGGCTCTCGGCTGTGGTAACCTGGAAGTGATGACCTGACATGTCAACAGCGCCAGAGGAGGGATCTGGATTCTTATAGACCCCAGATCTCTCCTTAAAGAGTACCTGTTACATGCCTATTGCTGTCACAAGGATGTTTACATTCCTTGTGACAGTAATAAAAGTGATAAAAAAAAAAACACAAAAATGTGAAAGCAACAGTAAAAAAAAAAAAAAGCCAAAAAAAGTAAAGTGCCCCCCCCCCCCCCCCCCCCACTAGCGTGCAAATATGAACACATGCGTCGGTCCCGTGAGCATGCAAACAAATCACCCCACATATATGAGATATCACCGTGAACGTCAGATCATGGCCAGTAATTCTAGCACCAGACATCTGAAAATATAAAGTAACAACCTGTAAAGGCTTTTAAAGCATCGCCTATGTATAGTAAAATTTACGCCATTTGTCTCCAAATAAGTGTTGTCAACCTTTCCTGAATTCTTCCCTGCTGGACTGTAGAACCCTCCCCCTCTCCCATACACACACCTTATGTTATGGAGATTTGAAGGGGGAGGAGTTTTGTAGTCCAAAAAATGGGGCTGACAACTCTGCTTGGTATTTCCATGCAGCAGAGTAAGGGCTCCATGCAGTAGGCCTTTAACCTCAGTGTATAGGGTTTCAGGTTTTGGCCACAGGCAGGGGGCACAAGTGTGTGGTCCAGCGCTGCTTACGGCATCCTGGCAAACTCTATGAGAGGCTGACAGCTGCTGGGGCTTGACAGGGCTGAGCAGTTCACCTAGCGCTGCACCCAAGGGCAAATGACCAGGTTACAAGAAGTCTGCATTCCAGGCATCCATCCCTGGGCACATACTGCCCCAAACTGAAGTACCGATAGGTACCCCTCTCAGCCTCATTTGGATGCAGCTGTCAGCCTCTCAGGCTGCTGGCAGTGACGCTGGATGACACATTTTTTCTCTATGCTCGCAGCCAGGGGCGGACTGACCATTCGGGCTCTCGGGCACTGCCCGAGGGCCCCATGCCACTAAGGGGCTCCATCAGGTTTGCCAGCCTCAATAAAACCAGGGACAGTATGTAAAAATCTGTGTTTTTTTAAAAATCCCAAGATTATAGCTGCCCTGCCTCTCCAGTACCTTTTCAGTGTGTGTGTGTGTAGTCTGTGTGTGTATATTGTGTGTATACTGTGTGGCCCCATAATCTATTGCCTGGGGGCCCCATAATCTCCTATTGCCCGGGGACCCCATAATCCCCTATTGCCCGGGGCCCCATAATCTCCTATTGCCCGGGGCCCCGTGAGTTGTCAGTCCGCCCCTGCTCCCAGCTAAGCTCTGGAGCCCCACACACCCAGGGCTAAACATCTACTCTGCATGGGACCTTCCTCTGCTGCATGGAAATACCAAGCATCTAGTTCATTCCTATTGGTCTACAGGATTCCTTCCCTCTCCAAATCTCTATAATACGGGTGGGGTGGATGTTTCTGGGGGGCTAAACGGCCAGTGTGCATGGGGTCTTTAGGCTCCATTCACATCTGCGTATTCCCGAAATGTGCGCAGAAGTGTGCGTTTCTGTACGCTTTCCTGAAACACGTTAAAAACGCTCTTGCAGTGCCATTTTCAATTGAATTCCAAACGTGGCGAGCAAATGCACATTTTGCTGCACGCAAAACAACGCAGCAAAACGTGTGTATAAAAATGCTTAGACTGGAACTTGCCAAAAGGCTCCAGAGCTACTTTGGCATGTTTGTCAAGTGTAGTGCAGCCCATTGAAATCAATAGGCTGTCCTATGTGTGTCAAGAATATCCACAAAAAGTATGAAAAAAATGTGCGTTTCAAACCGCAAGGTGTGAATGGAGCTTAAGAGCAAGTTAGGAGCTCACTAAATTTTTGGCAGATCAACATTTTTTATGTTCTTTTTACAGCGATAAAACAATGGGGAAAAGAGTATATTTTCCCCAGACATACACGTTTAGGTTGGGTTCATCCCAAGCATACACGTTTAGGTTGGGTTCATCCCAAGCATACACGTTTAGGTTGGGTTCATCCCAGGCATACACGTTTAGGTTGGGTTCATCCCAGGCATACATGTTTAGGTTGGGTTCACCCCAGACATACACGTTTAGGTTAGGTTCATCCCAGGCATACACGTTTAGGTTGGGTTCATCCCAGGCATACATGTTTAGGTTAGGTTCACCCCAGACATACATGTTTAGGTTAGGTTCACCCCAGGCATACACGTTTAGGTTGGGTTCACTCTAGGCAAACATGTTTAGGTTGGGTTCATCCCAGGCCTACAAGTTTAGGTTAGGTTCACCCCAGGCATACATGTTTAGGTTAGGTTCACCCCAGACATACATGTTTAGGTTAGGTTCACCCCAGGCATACATGTTTAGGTTAGGTTCACCCCAGACATACATGTTTAGGATAGGTTCACCCCAGACATACACGTTTAGGTTAGGTTCACCCCAGACATACACGTTTAGGTTAGGTTTACCCCAGACATACACGTTTAGGTTAGGTTCACCCCAGACATACACGTTTAGGTTGGGTTCACCCCAGACATACACGTTTAGGTTGGGTTCACCGTAGGCAAACATGTTTAAGTTAGGTTCACCCCAGACATACATGTTTAGGTTGGGTTCACCCCAGACATACATGTTTAGGTTGGGTTCACCCCAGGCAAACATGTTTAGGTTAGGTTCATCCCAGGCATACAAGTTTAGGTTAGGTTCACCCCAGGCATACATGTTTAGGTTAGGTTCACCCTAGACATACATGTTTAGGTTAGGTTCACCCCAGGCATACACGTTTAGGTTAGGTTCACCCCAGGCATACACGTTTAGGTTAGGTTCACCCCAGGCATACACGTTTAGGTTAGGTTCACCCCAGACATACATGTTTAGGTTAGGTTCACCCCAGACATACACGTTTACGTTATGTTCACCCCAGACATACATGTTTACGTTATGTTCACCCCAGACATACATGTTTAGGTTGGGTTCACCCCAGGCAAACATGTTTAGGTTAGGTTCACCCCAGGCAAACATGTTTAGGTTAGGTTCACCCCAGGCAAACATGTTTAGGTTAGGTTCATCCCAGGCAAACATGTTTAGGTTAGGTTCACCCCAGACATACATATTTAGGTTAGGTTCATCCCAGGCATACAAGTTTAGGTTAGGTTCACCCCAGACATACATATTTAGGTTAGGTTCATTCCAGGCATACAAGTTTAGGTTAAGTTCACCCCAGGCATACATGTTTAGGTTAGGTTCACCCCAGACTTACATGTTTAGGTTAGGTTCACCCCAGACATACACGTTTAGGTTGGGTTCACCCCAGACATACACGTTTAGGTTGGGTTCATCCCAGGCATATACGTTTAGGTTAGGTTCATCCCAGGCATACATGTTTAGGTTAGGTTCATCCCAGGCATACATGTTTAGGCTTGGTTCATGCTTGAGAGATGGCTTCTTTAGGTGTTGTTGAATTTGTTGAATCAGGCCACACAGTTTGCAAGGTTTTGACTAGACTTCTCTGCTGTGGTCATTTAGCGCCGCTCCAAGCTGGAAGCTTCAGGATCTCCCAGCCGGCACTCAGAACACGGGAGCAGGTGTTTGAATGCACCAATCCAGAAGCGCAGACATACTACAGAAAGAGATGCCGTTGAAAACCGAACCCAATATAGTCGTGTATGTGTATGTGTGGCCTCAGCCAGCGCTGATCCAGCCCCAAATTCTGACACGTTTCACCCTGCCCAACGAGGGCTTGGTCACAGAGGCATTTAGTGGAGGCGCAGCGCGTCGGTGTGTGGCCAGAGACCACACATACACACGCACTGTGACTATATCGGGTCAGTTTTTAGCGACGTCTCTTCCTTGGTAGACCTCTCCGCTGGCACTGGTTTGGAATTGGATTTTTGATTGCTACATAATATCACTCTGGAGGAGGAAGACACAACTGCCCCGGGAATGCTGTAATGGCAACCAGATGGGTGTAGGTGTAATAACGGGATACGATAAAATTGGTCATGATGGACCAGCAATATCTTTTTCAGGCCTCGTTCCCACGGACGTACCAATCCCTACACCCGTCCGAAGGGGCCATCTTCACTCACGCAGGATGCACCGGTGTTCTATGCAGAGCCATGCAGGTAGATCATTGACAGGCAGCTGGCTACAGGGACCTACATGGATCTCCTGGAATGTACATCCATGGGCGTCTGATGCACAGATCAGGGCGGCTTTCTGATCCATTCATTGGACCAGCATGGATGTGGCGGGTGTCACAAGGTGGAGAGGATGGAGACCAGCGAACATCTATTCATTGATCTCCCCTACCTCCAAAAAACCTGGAAGCAACGCGTATAATGTCACTTCCAGTTTCAGGTGTCACTTTCCCTGTCCATTGTGGCCGGGGAAGAAGCTAATAGAGCCTAATCTGCGCTTCATTAGCTTCATTGGAATGCAGATGAGACATCAGGGATCTAATATACCCCTGATGTCTCAATAAAGAGTACATGTCACAAAAGCTAGTCCACACTATTCTGAGGACTGCATCAAGAAAGGAAGTCACATGCTTTCCCATATTCAACGAGTATTTTGCAGTGACTGTAAAGGCAGGGGTGCGCAGTGACAATGGGTGTAACCGAATTACCGGATGGGCTTTAAAGCCCAACTGCGGGATCAGAGCTCGCCTTCAAACCCACACCTATCTCCCCTTGTGACCCCAATGTCATGTTGTGGGGTCTTCTTCCTCTTCACCTCTTCTCTGGGCTGGGTGGTCCTTAATAATATGGAGCAGTACATGGTAAATTAAATGTGTCATGTTGGCACCCCCTCAGGGTTAGACTGAGGACATCTGGTGGGGAAAAAGAGGTACTTCAAGAGACAGCTCCAAATTAAGGTTGAGTATTGCAGCCAGAGCAGCTTTTTTTTTTTTTTTTTTTGCCAAACCCAAGCAGGCACTGAGACTGGAACACTCACACTCCCCCATCATTCCTGGGGATAGCTCAAATGAATGCTGAGCTTTTTTCTGGCAGTAGATAAATGATCTGAAACCAAAAATGTATCATCAGCACCAATCAGATCTCCTCTCCTAATATCTTCCTGGAAAGGTTCCTGATTTCATAAGCTACCAACAATAAAATTTCTGTTTTTCTGCATGTGAGATTAATTCTCTGCCAAGGACATGAGAAGACAGATATAGGAATGCATCAGCTCTGCCACCACCCTCACCTTCCATGCAGGCAGCATGCAGTACTCTACAGAGGTCAGAGTCCCTGCATCCCCCCCCCCCCCCAGTGTCCACCCCTCTATCAGTGTTCCTGCACCCTCCATCAGTGTCCCTGAACTGCTTCATCAGTGACCCTGCAACCCTCATCATTATCCCTGCACCTCTCAATCACTGTCCCTGCATCCCCCATCCCTCCCCAGTGTCCACCCCTCCATCAGTGTCCCTGCACCCCCCCATTAGGGCCCCTGCACCCCTCCATCACTGTCCCTGCACCGCTCCATCGGTGTCCCTGCACCCCTCCATCACTGTCCCTGCACCGCTCCATCGGTGTCCCTGCACCCCTCCATCACTGTCCCTGCACCGCTCCATCGGTGTCCCTGCACCCCTCCATCACTGTCCCTGCACCGCTCCATCGGTGTCCCTGCACCCCTCCATCACTGTCCCTGCAGCCCTCCATTAGTGTCCCTGCACCCCTCCATCAGTGTCCCTGCACCCCTCCTTTAGTGTCCCTGCACCCCACCATTAGTGTCCCTGCACCCCTCCATTAGTGTCCCTGCACTCCTCCATCAGTGTCCCTGCACCCCTCCTTTAGTGTCCCTGCACCCCGCCATCAGTGTCCCTGCACCCCTCCATTAGTGTCCCTGCACTCCTCCATCAGTGTCCCTGCACCCCTCCTTTAGTGTCCCTGCACCCCGCCATCAGTGTCCCTGCACCCCTCCATTAGTGTCCCTGCACCTCTTCATCACTGCCCCTGCACCCCTCCATCACGGTCCCTGCACTGCTCCATCTGTGTCTCTGCAACCCTCAATGCTGTCCCTCCACAGCTCCATCAGTGTCCCTGCACTGCTCCATCACTGTCCATGCACCCCTCTATCAGTGTCCCTGCACCCCTCTATTAGTATCCCTGCATCCCCATTCACCCCAGTGTCCCTGCACCCCTCCATCAGTGACCCTGCAACCCTCATCACTATCCCTGCACCTCTCAATCACTGTCTCTGCAGCCCCCATTTCCCGCAGTGTCCCTGCACCTCTTCTTCAGTGTCCCTACACTGCTCCATCAGTGCCCCTGCACCCCTCCATCACTGTCCCTGCACCCCTCTATCAGTGTCTCTGCACCCCTCTATCAGTGTCCCTGCACCCTCCATCAGTGTCCCTGCATTGTTCCATCAGTGTCCCCGCACCCCTCCATCACTGTCCCTGCACCCCTCTATCAGTGTCTCTGCACCCCTCCCATCAGTGCCCTGCACCCCTCCATCAGTGTCCCTGCATTGCTCCATCAGTGTCCCTGCACCTCCTTAGTGTCCCTGCACCTCTCCGTCAGTGTCCCTGTGCCCCTCCATCTCTGTTCCTGTACTGCTCCATCAGTGTCCCCGCAATCCTCCATCACTGTCCCTGCCCTGCTCCATCAGTGTCCCTGCACCCTCCATCAGTGTCCCTGCACTGCTTCATCAGTGTCCCTGTACCTCTCCATCACTGTCCCTGAACCCTTCCATCAGTGTCTCTGCATCCCCTATTTCCCCCAGTGTCCCTCAACCCCTCCATCAGTGTCCCTGCACCTCCCCATTGGTGTCTCTGCACCTCTCCATCAGTGTTCCTGTCTGGGTGGACGTGTGTTATGTTGCCCCGGGCTGCTAGGCCAGAGTTTGGGACTATCCCGGCAACAGCTGGCTGCTAGGCTGTCTGAGGGCCTATACAGAAACACGAGAGCAGCATAGGGTTGGGACTGCGGGCTTGTAGTCCAATCAGAAGTAACGGCTCTGACTGCCAGGGAACCAGTAGCGGTCAGAGGTAGAAGGGAAGCTGTTGCCAATAAGGGACCATTCACCTTGCTACTGAAGACCGCAGTGAGTGAGCTGAGGCCAGGTGACTTAGCCGCCTGACAAGTCGTGTCCCATTCTGTACTATGGAACTCAAGTCGCTCCGACTTAGAAAAAGGTTCCTGTGCTACTTTTGGGGCGACTTCAGGCGACTTGCATTGACTTCTATATATAAATCGTTTTGCAAGTCGCTGCTGAAGTCGTGTGCAGGTCGCATCAACAGAGACGGCCTGCAAGTTGTGTTGCCCCTGTGTGAACCGAGTCTTAACCACTGTCCCCACACCCCTCCATCACTGTCCCTGCACCTCTTCATCAGTGTCCCTGCACCTCTTCATCAGTGTCCCTGCACCTCTTCATCAGTGTCCCTGCACCTCTTCATCAGTGTCCCCGCACCTCTTCATCAGTATCCCTGCACCTCTTCATCAGTGTCCCTGCACCCCTCCATCAGTGTCCCTGCACCTCCTCATTACTGTCCCTGCACCCCTTCATCAGTGTCCCTGCATCCCCCATCCCCCCCCAATGTCCCTTCACCTCTTCATCAGTGTCCCTGCACCTCTTCATCAGTGTCCCTGCACCTCCCCATTACTGCCCTGCACCCCTTCATCAGTGTCCCTGCATCCCCCATTCCCCACCAGTGTCCCTGCACCTCTTCATCAGTATCCCTGCACCTCTTCATCAGTGTCCCTGCACCTCCCCATTACTGCCCTGCACCCCTTCATCAGTGTCCCTGCATCCCCCATTCCCCCCCAGTGTCCCTGCACCTCTTCATCAGTGTTCCTGCACCCCTCCATCACTGTTCCTGCACCCCTCCATCACTGTCCCTGCACCCCTTCATCAGTGTCCCTGCATCCCCCATACCCCACCAGCGTCTCTGCACCTTTTCATCAGTGTCCCTGCACCCCTCCATCACTGTTCCTGCACCCCTCCATCAGTGTCCCTGTACCTCCCCATTACTGTCTCTGCACCCCTTCATCAATGTCCCTGCATACCCCATTCCCCCAGTTTCTCTGCACCCCTTCATTGTTGTCCCTGCATCCCCCAGTGCCCCTGCACCTCTCCATCAGTGTCCCTGCACCTCTCCATCAGTGTCCCTGCACCCCTCCATCAGTGTCCCTGCACCTCCCCATTACTGTCCCTGCATCTCTTCATCACTGTCTCTACATCCCCCATTCCCCCCCAGTGTCCCTGCACCTCTTCATCAGTGTCCCTGCACCCCTTCATCAGTGTCCCTGCACCTCCCCATTACTGTCCCTGCACCTCTTCATCAGTGTCTCTACATCCCCCATTCCCCCCCAGTGTCCCTGCACCTCTTCATCAGTGTCCCTGCACCTCTTCATCAGTGTCCCTGCACCCCTTCATCAGTGTCCCTGCACCCCTTCATCAGTGTCCCTGCACCTCCCCATTACTGTCCCTGCACCTCTTCATCAGTGTCTCTACATCCCCCATTCCCCCCCAGTGTCCCTGCACCTCTTCATCAGTGTCCCTGCACCCCTTCATCAGTGTCCCTGCACCTCTTCATCAGTGTCCCTGCACCCCTTCATCAGTGTCCCTGCACCTCCCCATTACTGTCCCTGCACCTCTTCATCAGTGTCCCTGCACCCCTCCATCAGTGTCCCTGTACCTCCCCATTACTGTCCCTGCACCCCTTCATCAATGTCCCTGCATCTCCCATTCCCCCAGTGTCCCTGCACCTCTTCATCAGTGTTCCTGCACCCCTCCATCACTGTTCCTGCACCCCTCCATCACTGTCCCTGCACCCCTTCATCAGTGTCCCTGCATCCCCCATACCCCACCAGCGTCTCTGCACCTTTTCATCAGTGTCCCTGCACCCCTCCATCACTGTTCCTGCACCCCTCCATCAGTGTCCCTGTACCTCCCCATTACTGTCTCTGCACCCCTTCATCAATGTCCCTGCATACCCCATTCCCCCAGTTTCTCTGCACCCCTTCATCGTTGTCCCTGCATCCCCCAGTGCCCCTGCACCTCTCCATCAGTGTCCCTGCACCTCTCCATCAGTGTCCCTGCACCCCTCCATCAGTGTCCCTGCACCTCCCCATTACTGTCCCTGCACCTCTTCATCAGTGTCTCTACATCCCCCATTCCCCCCCAGTGTCCCTGCACCTCTTCATCAGTGTCCCTGCACCTCTTCATCAGTGTCCCTGCACCTCTTCATCAGTGTCCCTGCACCCCTTCATCAGTGTCCCTGCATCCCCCATTCCCCACCAGTGTCCCTGCACCTCTTCATCAGTGTCCCTGCACCCCTCCATCAGTGTCCCTGGACCTCCTCATTACTGTCCCTGCACCCCTTCATCAGTGTCCCTGCATCCCCCATCCCCCCCCCCCAATGTCCCTTCACCTCTTCATCAGTGTCCCTGCACCTCTTCATCAGTGTCCCTGCACCTCTTCATCAGTGTCCCTGCACCTCCCCATTACTGCCCTGCACCCCTTCATCAGTGTCCCTGCACCTCTTCATCAGTGTCCCTGCACCTCTTCATCAGTGTCCCTGCACCTCCCCATTACTGCCCTGCACCCCTTCATCAGTGTCCCTGCATCCCCCATTCCCCACCAGTGTCCCTGCACCTCTTCATCAGTATCCCTGCACCTCTTCATCAGTGTCCCTGCACCCCTCCATCAGTGTCCCTGCACCTCCCCATTACTGCCCTGCACCCCTTCATCAGTGTCCCTGCATCCCCCATTCCCCCAGTGTCCCTGCACCTCTTCATCAGTGTTCCTGCACCCCTCCATCACTGTTCCTGCACCCCTCCATCACTGTCCCTGCACCCCTTCATCAGTGTCCCTGCATCCCCCATACCCCACCAGCGTCTCTGCACCTTTTCATCAGTGTCCCTGCACCCCTCCATCACTGTTCCTGCACCCCTCCATCAGTGTCCCTGTACCTCCCCATTACTGTCTCTGCACCCCTTCATCAATGTCCCTGCATACCCCATTCCCCCAGTTTCTCTGCACCCCTTCATCGTTGTCCCTGCATCCCCCAGTGCCCCTGCACCTCTCCATCAGTGTCCCTGCACCTCTCCATCAGTGTCCCTGCACCTCCCCATTACTGTCCCTGCATCTCTTCATCACTGTCTCTACATCCCCCATTCCCCCCCAGTGTCCCTGCACCTCTTCATCAGTGTCTCTACATCCCCCATTCCCCCCCAGTGTCCCTGCACCTCTTCATCAGTGTCCCTGCACCCCTTCATCAGTGTCCCTGCACCTCCCCATTACTGTCCCTGCACCTCTTCATCAGTGTCTCTACATCCCCCATTCCCCCCCAGTGTCCCTGCACCTCTTCATCAGTGTCCCTGCACCTCTTCATCAGTGTCCCTGCACCTCTTCATCAGTGTCCCTGCACCCCTCCATCAGTGTCCCTGGACCTCCTCATTACTGTCCCTGCACCCCTTCATCAGTGTCCCTGCATCCCCCATCCCCCCCCCCCAATGTCCCTTCACCTCTTCATCAGTGTCCCTGCACCTCTTCATCAGTGTCCCTGCACCTCTTCATCAGTGTCCCTGCACCTCCCCATTACTGCCCTGCACCCCTTCATCAGTGTCCCTGCACCTCTTCATCAGTGTCCCTGCACCTCTTCATCAGTGTCCCTGCACCTCCCCATTACTGCCCTGCACCCCTTCATCAGTGTCCCTGCATCCCCCATTCCCCACCAGTGTCCCTGCACCTCTTCATCAGTATCCCTGCACCTCTTCATCAGTGTCCCTGCACCTCCCCATTACTGCCCTGCACCCCTTCATCAGTGTCCCTGCATCCCCCATTCCCCCAGTGTCCCTGCACCTCTTCATCAGTGTTCCTGCACCCCTCCATCACTGTTCCTGCACCCCTCCATCACTGTCCCTGCACCTCTTCATCAGTATCCCTGCACCTCTTCATCAGTGTCCCTGCACCCCTCCATCAGTGTCCCTGCACCTCCCCATTACTGCCCTGCACCCCTTCATCAGTGTCCCTGCATCCCCCATTCCCCCAGTGTCCCTGCACCTCTTCATCAGTGTTCCTGCACCCCTCCATCACTGTTCCTGCACCCCTCCATCACTGTCCCTGCACCCCTTCATCAGTGTCCCTGCATCCCCCATACCCCACCAGCGTCTCTGCACCTTTTCATCAGTGTCCCTGCACCCCTCCATCACTGTTCCTGCACCCCTCCATCAGTGTCCCTGTACCTCCCCATTACTGTCTCTGCACCCCTTCATCAATGTCCCTGCATACCCCATTCCCCCAGTTTCTCTGCACCCCTTCATCGTTGTCCCTGCATCCCCCAGTGCCCCTGCACCTCTCCATCAGTGTCCCTGCACCTCTCCATCAGTGTCCCTGCACCCCTCCATCAGTGTCCCTGCACCTCCCCATTACTGTCCCTGCATCTCTTCATCAGTGTCTCTACATCCCCCATTCCCCCCCAGTGTCCCTGCACCTCTTCATCAGTGTCTCTACATCCCCCATTCCCCCCCAGTGTCCCTGCACCTCTTCATCAGTGTCTCTACATCCCCCATTCCCCCCCAGTGTCCCTGCACCTCTTCATCAGTGTCCCTGCACCCCTTCATCAGTGTCCCTGCACCTCCCCATTACTGTCCCTGCACCTCTTCATCAGTGTCTCTACATCCCCCATTCCCCCCCCAGTGTCCCTGCACCTCTTCATCAGTGTCCCTGCACCTCTTCATCAGTGTCCCTGCACCCCTTCATCAGTGTCCCTGCACCCCTTCATCAGTGTCCCTGCACCTCCCCATTACTGTCCCTGCACCTCTTCATCGGTGTCTCTACATCCCCCATTCCCCCCCAGTGTCCCTGCACCTCTTCATCAGTGTCCCTGCACCCCTTCATCAGTGTCCCTGCACCTCCCCATTACTGTCCCTGCACCTCTTCATCAGTGTCCCTGCACCCCTCCATCAGTGTCCCTGTACCTCCCCATTACTGTCCCTGCACCCCTTCATCAATGTCCCTGCATCTCCCATTCCCCCAGTGTCCCTGCACCTCTTCATCAGTGTTCCTGCACCCCTCCATCACTGTTCCTGCACCCCTCCATCACTGTCCCTGCACCCCTTCATCAGTGTCCCTGCATCCCCCATACCCCACCAGCGTCTCTGCACCTTTTCATCAGTGTCCCTGCACCCCTCCATCACTGTTCCTGCACCCCTCCATCAGTGTCCCTGTACCTCCCCATTACTGTCTCTGCACCCCTTCATCAATGTCCCTGCATACCCCATTCCCCCAGTTTCTCTGCACCCCTTCATCGTTGTCCCTGCATCCCCCAGTGCCCCTGCACCTCTCCATCAGTGTCCCTGCACCTCTCCATCAGTGTCCCTGCACCCCTCCATCAGTGTCCCTGCACCTCCCCATTACTGTCCCTGCACCTCTTCATCAGTGTCTCTACATCCCCCATTCCCCCCCAGTGTCCCTGCACCTCTTCATCAGTGTCCCTGCACCCCTTCATCAGTGTCCCTGCACCTCCCCATTACTGTCCCTGCACCTCTTCATCAGTGTCTCTACATCCCCCATTCCCCCCCAGTGTCCCTGCACCTCTCCATCAGTGTCCCTGCACCTCTCCATCAGTGTCCCTGCACCCCTCCATCAGTGTCCCTGCACCTCCCCATTACTGTCCCTGCACCTCTTCATCAGTGTCTCTACATCCCCCATTCCCCCCCAGTGTCCCTGCACCTCTTCATCAGTGTCCCTGCACCCCTTCATCAGTGTCCCTGCACCTTCCCATTACTGTCCCTGCACCTCTTCATCAGTGTCTCTACATCCCCCATTCCCCCCCAGTGTCCCTGCACCCCTTCATCAGTGTCCCTGCACCTCCCCATTACTGTCCCTGCACCTCTTCATCAGTGTCTCTACATCCCCCATTCCCCCCCAGTGTCCCTGCACCTCTTCATCAGTGTCCCTGCACCCCTTCATCAGTGTCCCTGCACCTCCCCATTACTGTCCCTGCACCTCTTCATCAGTGTCCCTGCACCCCTCCATCAGTGTCCCTGTACCTCCCCATTACTGTCCCTGCACCCCTTCATCAATGTCCCTGCATCTCCCATTCCCCCAGTGTCCCTGCACCCATCCATCACTGTCCCGGCACCCCTCCATCAGTGTCCCCGCACACCTTCATCAGTGTCCCTGCACACCTTCATCAGTGTCCCCGCAACCCTCCATTACTGTCCCTGCACCCCTCTATCACTGTCCCTGCACCCCTCTATCACTGTCCCTGCACCCCTCTATCACTGTCCCTGCACCCCTCTATCACTGTCCCTGCACCCCTCTATTACTGTCCCTGCACTCCTCCATCACTGTCCCTGCACCCCTCGATCAGTGTATCAGTGTTCCTGCAACCCTCCATCACTGTCCCTGCACCGCTACATCATTGTCTTTGCACTGCCATCAGTGTCTTCACACCCCTCTATCAGTGTTTCTGCACCACTTCATCACTGTCCCTGCACCCCTCCATCAGTATCCCCACACTCCTCCATCACTGTCCCTGCAATCCTCCATCAGTTTCCTCACACCCCTCCATCGGTGTCCCTGCATCTCCTTCTTCAGTGTTTTTGCACTGCCATTAATATCCCCACACCCCTCTATTAATGCCCCTGCACCCCTCCTTCAGTGTCCCCACGCCCCCATCAATGTGCCCCACACCCTTTATCAGTGTCCCTGCACGTTCAGCCTATGGTCTGAACTAAAAAAAATCTATCAAAATTCTCCATCCATACAAATGGTGTAAATAGACCCCCTGCAGAGGTTTGGTACTCTGACAGCTGAGAGTGCTGTATGATCACTCCACCCAAATGTGATAATAAGTCATAGATGGAGCTCTGTACCTGTCCTCCTGGGAGTGTCAGGTATTTCCACCCACGTATAGTAGGTGTGTCGTCCCCCCCCATTACCTTCTCCATTATAAAATGCATATCTGGGAACTCAGTGCAAGGATGGTGGGAACCCGTCATAATGTGCAGACCAGGAACTCCATCCCTGAGAGATTGGAGAGACTATTAGAGGGTTTGAATCTCCAGCATTCACCAAACACGGAAATATCACTTTTGAGTGGAGTGACCCTTTAGGTAAATGCAATGTCTACTCATTCACTTTATGTCTGTCCGGAGTCCTTAGGCCTGTATAAGCTCCTGGTTATCATCTCTTCCATGTCAGTCAATATGAAGATCAGAGACAGCCAGGCAACCGGCATCTTCAGGAGGTCAGCAGTAGCAGTGCAGGTTCCCCCCCCAGAGCCAGTCATACATGGTTATACAATGAAGGGTCAATGGATGGAATGGTTTCCCCTGAGGAGGTTTCTGTTCACACCGAGAGGATCTCTGACCCCCATCCCCATGAAAGCAACAATCCTCCTCTTCATAGTTCTAGTTCCTTCCTGTCAATTCAGAAACAGACAAAGGTACAGCCAACCCGCCGCCATACTTCATGACAGTATATGGCAGCCCCATAACTAAAGCTCATTGTAGTACTACAACCCCCTCTTCATCCTCATTATAGATGTCTATGGGTCAGCTGACTCAATAAAAACAATGCACTCCATGTGCGGCACTAAAAACAATGCACTCCATGTGCGGCACTGAAAACAATGCACTCCATGTGCGGCACTGAAAACAATGCACTCCGTGTGCGGCACTGAAAACAATGCACTCCGTGTGCGGCACTGAAAACAATGCACTCCGTGTGCGGCACTGAAAACAATGCACTCCATGTGCGGCACTGAAAACAATGCACTCCGTGTGCGTCACTGAAAACAATACACTCCATGTGCGGCACTGAAAACAATGCACTCCATGTGCGGCACTGAAAACAATGCACTCCATGTGCGGCACTAAAAACAATGCACTCCATGTGCGGCACTAAAAACAATGCACTCCATGTGCGGCACTGAAAACAATGCACTCCGTGTGCGTCACTGAAAACAATGCACTCCGTGTGCGGCACTGAAAACAATGTACTCCGTGTGCGTCACTGAAAACAATGTACTCCATGTGCGTCACTGAAAACAATGCACTCCGTGTGCGTCACTGAAAACAATGCACTCCGTGTGCGTCACTGAAAACAATGCACTCCTTGTGCGGCACTGAAAACAATGCACTCCATGTGCGGCATTAAAAACAATGCACTCCATGTGCGGCACTGAAAACAATGCACTCCTTGTGCGGCACTGAAAACAATGCACTCCATGTGCGGCACTGAAAACAATGCACTCTAAGTGCGGCACTGAAAACAATGCACTCCTTGCGCGGCACTGAAAACAATGCACGCCGTGTGCGGCACTGAAAACAATGCACTCTGTATGCGGCACTGAAAACAATGCACTCCGTGTGCGGCACTGAAAACAATGTACTCCGTGTGCGTCACTGAAAACAATGTACTCCGTGTGCGTCACTGAAAACAATGCACTCCGTGTGCGTCACTGAAAACAATGCACTCCGTGTGCGTCACTGAAAACAATGCACTCCATGTGCGGCACTGAAAACAATGCACTCCATGTGCGGCACTGAAAACAATGCACTCCATGTGCGGCATTAAAAACAATGCACTCCATGTGCGGCACTAAAAACAATGCACTCCGTGTGCGGCACTGAAAACAATGCACTCCATGTGCGGCATTAAAAACAATGCACTCCATGTGCGGCACTGAAAACAATGCACTCCATGTGCGGCACTGAAAACAATGCACTCCTTGCGCGGCACTGAAAACAATGCACGCCGTGTGCGGCACTGAAAACAATGCACTCTGTATGCGGCACTGAAAACAATGCACTCCGTGTGCGGCACTGAAAACAATGTACTCCGTGTGCGTCACTGAAAACAATGTACTCCATGTGCGTCACTGAAAACAATGCACTCCGTGTGCGTCACTGAAAACAATGCACTCCGTGTGCGTCACTGAAAAAAATGCACTCCGTGTGCGTCACTGAAAACAATGCACTCCGTGTGCGTCACTGAAAACAATGCACTCCGTGTGCGTCACTGAAAACAATGCACTCCATGTGCGGCACTGAAAACAATGCACTCCATGTGCGGCACTGAAAACAATGCACTCCATGTGCGGCATTAAAAACAATGCACTCCATGTGCGGCACTAAAAACAATGCACTCCGTGTGCGGCACTGAAAACAATGCACTCCTTGTGCGGCACTGAAAACAATGCACTCCATGTGCGGCACTGAAAACAATGCACTCCTTGTGCGGCACTGAAAACAATGCACTCCATGTGCGGCACTGAAAACAATGCACTCCTTGCGCGGCACTGAAAACAATGCACGCCGTGTGCGGCACTGAAAACAATGCACTCTGTATGCGGCACTGAAAACAATGCACTCCGTGTGCGTCACTGAAAACAATGCACTCCGTGTGCGTCACTGAAAACAATGCACGCCGTGTGCGGCACTGAAAACAATGCACTCTGTATGCGGCACTGAAAACAATGCACTCCTTGTGTGGCACTGAAAACAATGCACTCTAAGTGCGGCACTGAAAACAATGCACTCCATGTGCGGCATTAAAAACAATGCACTCCATGTGCGGCACTGAAAACAATGCACTCCATGTGCGGCATTAAAAACAATGCACTCCATGTGCGGCACTGAAAACAATGCACTCCATGTGCGGCACTGAAAACAATGCACTCCTTGTGCGGCATTAAAAACAATGCACTCCATGTGCGGCACTGAAAACAATGCACTCCATGTGCGGCATTAAAAACAATGCACTCCATGTGCGGCACTGAAAACAATGCACTCCATGTGCGGCACTGAAAACAATGCACTCCTTGTGCGGCACTGAAAACAATGCACTCCATGTGCGGCACTGAAAACAATGCACTCTAAGTGCGGCACTGAAAACAATGCACTCCTTGCGCGGCACTGAAAACAATGCACTCCTTGCGCGGCACTGAAAACAATGCACGCCGTGTGCGGCACTGAAAACAATGCACTCCGTGTGTGTCACTGAAAACAATGCACTCCATGTGCGGCACTGAAAACAATGCACTCCGTGTGCGTCACTGAAAACAATGCACTCCGTGTGCGTCACTAAAAACAATGCACTCCATGTGCGGCACTGAAAACAATGCACTCCGTGTGCGTCACTAAAAACAATGCACTCCATGTGCGGCACTAAAAACAATGCACTCCATGTGCGGCACTAAAAACAATGCACTCCATGTGCGGCACTGAAAACAATGCACTCTGTATGCGGCACTGAAAACAATGCACTCCATGTGCGGCATTAAAAACAATGCACTCCTTGTGCGGCACTGAAAACAATGCACTCCGTGTGCGGCACTGAAAACAATGCACTCCTTGCGCGGCACTGAAAACAATGCACTCCTTGCGCGGCACTGAAAACAATGCACTCCGTGTGCGTCACTGAAAACAATGCACTCCGTGTGCGTCACTAAAAACAATGCACTCCATGTGCGGCACTGAAAACAATGCACTCCGTGTGCGTCACTAAAAACAATGCACTCCATGTGCGGCACTAAAAACAATGCACTCCATGTGCGGCACTGAAAACAATGCACTCTGTATGCGGCACTGAAAACAATGCACTCCATGTGCGGCATTAAAAAACAATGCACTCCTTGTGCGGCACTGAAAACAATGCACTCCGTGTGCGGCACTGAAAACAATGCACTCCTTGCGCGGCACTGAAAACAATGTCCTCCATGTGCGTCACTGAAAACAATGCACTCCATGTGCGGCACTGAAAACAATGCACTCCGTGTGCGGCACTAAAAACAATGCACTCCATGTGTGGCACTGAAAACAATGCACTCCATGTGCGGCACTGAAAACAATGCACTCCATGTGCGGCACTGAAAACAATGCACTCCATGTGCGGCACTGAAAACAATGCACTCTGTATGCAGCACTGAAAACAATGCACTCCGTGTGCGGCACTAAAAACAATGCACTCCTTGTGCGGCACTGAAAACAATGCACTCCTTGTGTGGCACTGAAAACAATGCACTCCATGTGCGGCACTGAAAACAATGCACTCCATGTGCGGCACTGAAAACAATGCACTCCGTGTGCGGCACTAAAAACAATGCACTCCTTGTGCGGCACTGAAAACAATGCACTCCTTGTGTGGCACTGAAAACAATGCACTCCATGTGCGGCACTGAAAACAATGCACTCCGTGTGCGGCACTAAAAACAATGCACTCCTTGTGCGGCACTGAAAACAATGCACTCCATGTGCGGCACTGAAAACAATGCACTCCATGTGCGGCACTGAAAACAATGCACTCCATGTGCGGCACTGAAAACAATGCACTCCATGTGCGGCACTGAAAACAATGCACTCCGTGTGCGGCACTAAAAACAATGCACTCCATGTGCGGCACTGAAAACAATGCACTCCATGTGTGGCACTGAAAACAATGCACTCCATGTGCGGCACTGAAAACAATGCACTCCATGTGCGGCACTGAAAACAATGCACTCCATGTGCGGCACTGAAAACAATGCACTCTGTATGCGGCACTGAAAACAATGCACTCCTTGTGCAGCTGACATACCTGCACTCCACGCACAGTATATACAACAATGAACTGCATTCCTGGCTGATAAAACAATGCCCTCCACCTGTGGCTGATATCTTATTTCAGCAGTGGTAAAGCCTAAAAAAGAAAACAAATGCAGCCATCACATCTAATGATTGGTAATCTCCAACATATTACATTTCTGGTTTTGGGTTTAATAACCGCTTTAATTTATTAATTGTCAAATCCAATTAAAAGAATATGGCAAAAAGTTGCATCAAAACTGGGAAACGTTGCCCTAATTCACAGTGTGAGTAGCAAAAATAGGCCACGCCCCCGGGGTTATTGCTGGTTCCTTGCTGGAAGGGGGTTAATGGGTGTCACGGAGGAAGTGATCACCTTAGATCCCCCCTCCCCCAGTAGAGGAAGAGGTTAATTATTGCCTCCGCCTTCTTTTTGGTAGGGAAAGGGTTAATGCACCCCCCAGCACACACACCCAGGAGGAAAGAAATGCATCGTTGCCTCCTGGGAGGGAAGGGGTTAATCGTTGTCTCCTGGGAGGGAAGGGGTTCATCGTTGCCCCCTGGGAGGGAAGGGGTTCATCATTGTCTCCTGGGAGGGAAGGGGTTAATCGTTGCCTCCTGGGAGGGAAGGGGTTAATCGTTGTCTCCTGGGAGGGAAGGGGTTCATCGTTGCCCCCTGGGAGGGAAGGGGTTAATCGTTGTCTCCTGGGAGGGAAGGGGTTAATCGTTGCCCCCTGGGAGGGAAGGGGTTCATCATTGTCTCCTGGGAGGGAAGGGGTTAATCGTTGTCTCCTGGGAGGGAAGGGGTTAATCGTTGTCTCCTGGGAGGGAAGGGGTTCATCGTTGTCTCCTGGGAGGGAAGGGGTTAATCGTTGTCTCCTGGGAGGGAAAGGGTTAATCGTTGCCCCCCTGGGAGGGAAGGGGTTAATCGTTGTCTCCTGGGAGGGAAGGGGTTAATCGTTGTCTCCTGGGAGGGAAGGGGTTAATCGTTGTCTCCTGGGAGGGAAGGGGTTAATCGTTGTCTCCTGGGAGGGAAGGGGTTAATTGTTGCCCCCTGGGAGGGAAGGGGTTAACCGTTGCCCCCTGGGAGGGAAGGGGTTAATCGTTGTCTCCTGGGAGGGAAGGGGTTAATCGTTGCCCCCTGGGAGGGAAGGGGTTAATCGGTGCCCCCTGGGAGGGAAGGGGTTAATCGTTGCCCCCTGGGAGGGAAGGGGTTAATCGTTGTCTCCTGGGAGGGAAGGGGTTAATCGGTGCCCCCTGGGAGGGAAGGGGTTAATCGTTGTCTCCTGGGAGGGAAGGGGTTAATCGTTGTCTCCTGGGAGGGAAGGGGTTAATCGTTGTCTCCTGGGAGGGAAGGGGTTAATCGTTGTCTCCTGGGAGGGAAGGGGTTAATCGTTGTCTCCTGGGAGGGAAGGGGTTAATCGTTGCCCCCTGGGAGGGAAGGGGTTCATCATTGTCTCCTGGGAGGGAAGGGGTTAATCGTTGTCTCCTGGGAGGGAAGGGGTTAATCGTTGTCTCCTGGGAGGGAAGGGGTTCATCGTTGTCTCCTGGGAGGGAAGGGGTTAATCGTTGTCTCCTGGGAGGGAAAGGGTTAATCGTTGGCCCCCTGGGAGGGAAGGGGTTAATCGTTGTCTCCTGGGAGGGAAGGGGTTAATCGTTGTCTCCTGGGAGGGAAGGGGTTAATCGTTGTCTCCTGGGAGGGAAGGGGTTAATCATTGTCTCCTGGGAGGGAAGGGGTTAATTGTTGCCCCCTGGGAGGGAAGGGGTTAACCCTTGCCCCCTGGGAGGGAAGGGGTTAATTGTTGTTTCCTGGGAGGGAAGGGGTTAATTGTTGCCCCCTGGGAGGGAAGGGGTTAATCGGTGCCCCCTGGGAGGGAAGGGGTTAATCGTTGTCTCCTGGGAGGGAAGGGGTTAATCGGTGCCCCCTGGGAGGGAAAGGGTTAATCGTTGCCCCCTGGGAGGGAAGGGGTTAATCGTTGTCTCCTGGGAGGGAAGGGGTTAATCGTTGTCTCCTGGGAGGGAAGGGGTTAATCGTTGTCAACTGGGAGGGAAGGGGTTAATCGTTGCCCCCTGGGAGGGAAGGGGTTAATCGTTGTCTCCTGGGAGGGAAGGGGTTAATCGTTGTCTCCTGGGAGGGAAGGGGTTCATCGTTGTCTCCTGGGAGGGAAGGGGTTAATCGTTGTCTCCCGGGAGGGAAAGGGTTAATCGTTGGCCCCCTGGGAGGGAAGGGGTTAATCGTTGTCTCCTGGGAGGGAAGGGGTTAATCGTTGTCTCCTGGGAGGGAAGGGGTTAATCGTTGTCTCCTGGGAGGGAAGGGGTTAATTGTTGCCCCCTGGGAGGGAAGGGGTTAACCCTTGCCCCCTGGGAGGGAAGGGGTTAATCGTTGTCTCCTGGGAGGGAAGGGGTTAATTGTTGCCCCCTGGGAGGGAAGGGGTTAATCGGTGCCCCCTGGGAGGGAAAGGGTTAATCGTTGCCCCCTGGGAGGGAAGGGGTTAATCGTTGTCTCCTGGGAGGGAAGGGGTTAATCGTTGTCTCCTGGGAGGGAAGGGGTTCATCGTTGCCCCCTGGGAGGGAAGGGGTTCATCGTTGCCCCCTGGGAGGGAAGGGGTTCAATGTTGCCCCCTGGGAGGGAAGGGGTTAATCGTTGTCTCCTGGGAGGGAAGGGGTTAATCGTTGCCCCCTGGGAGGGAAGGGGTTAATCGTTGTCTCCTGGGAGGGAAGGAGTTAATCATTGTCTCCTGGGAGGGAAGGGGTTAATCGTTGCCCCCTGGGAGGGAAGGGGTTAATCGTTGCCCCCTGGGAGGGAAAGGGTTAATCGTTGCCCCCTGGGAGGGAAGGGGTTAATCGTTGTCTCCTGGGAGGGAAGGGGTTAATCGTTGTCTCCTGGGAGGGAAGGGGTTAATCGTTGCCCCCTGGGAGGGAAGGGGTTAATCGTTGTCTCCTGGGAGGGAAGGAGTTAATCATTGTCTCCTGGGAGGGAAGGGGTTAATCGTTGCCCCCTGGGAGGGAAGGGGTTAATCGGTGCCCCCTGGGAGGGAAAGGGTTAATCGTTGCCCCCTGGGAGGGAAGGGGTTAATCGTTGTCTCCTGGGAGGGAAGGGGTTAATCGTTGTCTCCTGGGAGGGAAGGGGTTCATCGTTGCCCCCTGGGAGGGAAGGGGTTCATCGTTGCCCCCTGGGAGGGAAGGGGTTCAATGTTGCCCCCTGGGAGGGAAGGGGTTAATCGTTGTCTCCTGGGAGGGAAGGGGTTAATCGTTGCCCCCTGGGAGGGAAGGGGTTAATCGTTGTCTCCTGGGAGGGAAGGAGTTAATCATTGTCTCCTGGGAGGGAAGGGGTTAATCGTTGCCCCCTGGGAGGGAAGGGGTTAATCGTTGCCCCCTGGGAGGGAAGGGGTTAACCAAGTGGCCTAGGAGAGGAAGTTGATGTTGGTATACTGGCAAAAACATGGTTAAAGTGTCACTAAACCCAGGACCCTGCATTCTCTATATCTGCTCTCCCACAGTACACAGAACATGGAAATGCAATTATTTTAGTAAATCTAAACTGCTAAATACCTTTTCTCATCAGCAGTATATAGCAGTCTTGTGACTTCTATCAGTGTCTGGTTAAAGCTTGTAGGAGGAGTTTTCATTCTCCTCTGACTGTGGCTCATTACTATCAGTAGATGGACTGGGGGCAGTGGAAGAAGGGGAGGATCAGAGAAGACAGGATCAAACAGCTTTTTTTACACAATGCAGAGGATTAACCCCTTAGGTTCCACAGTGAGTATAACAAGCATGCTTTACTGCATATACAGACTGGCTTTACTGTTGTTGGTTTAGTAACATTTGAACTCACATTCCCGCTGAAAAGATTTAACCAGTGCCCCTGGCAGGAAAAGAGTTAATAGCCCCCCCCCCCCCCCCCCAGGAGATAAAGGGTAAAAGTAAAATATAATACAGTAAAATCAGTCTGTATTTGCAGTAAAACATGCTTGTTATACTCACTGTGGAACCCAAGGGGTTAATTATTTGCATTGTGTGAAAAAACTGTTTAATCCTGTCCACTCTGATCCTCCCATTTTTCCACAGTCCCCAAACCATCTCCTGATAAAACAGATCCTTGAGGACACTCTGCACATGCTCAGTTTGGTGTGTTATGCTAGAGAGCTTTTTTTCTTGCGAAGGTGCATGTGATCAGCACAGGGCCAATCAGCACTGTCCAATCAGAGGGTCCTGCAGCCTCATAGGACAGTCAGAGGAGAATGAAAACTCCTCCTACCAGCTTTAACCAGACACTAATAGAAGTGACAAGACTGCTATATACTGCTGATGAGAAAAGGTATTTAGCAGTTTATATTTACCAAAACAATTGCATTTCCATGTACTGTGGGAGAGCAGATATAGTGAATGCAGGCTCCTGGGTTTAGTAACACTTTATGTGACCATGGCCCCCTGCTCACACCAGGAACAAGCCCGTTCTCACTCTGCCCTGCTAGTAAAGGGTTAATCATTATCTCCTCCAAGGTGGGGAAATGAATGCCTCAGTAGAAGGGAAGGGGTTAACTATCAGGGATCGGTAGAGGGCAGTGGGCGGGGTCAGGGCGACCTATGTTTGCAGCGGGAGGTTCTGGGAGTTGCAGTTAAAGTAACTCCGCTCGTTGATTGGATGGCGCTCCGACCAATGTCTACCTCGCCTTCCCGGGGGTGTGGCGTTAGGAGGGGGCGGGGCCGGCCAGTCTGGAGAGCAGGCAGGAGAGATCGGAGCAGTGTGCGGGAGATCGGGGGAGCCGGAGCTGGATGATCGGTGAGTGCAGCGGGGAGAGGCGGAGGGGGATGGGATGGCAGAGATGCAGCTGGCTGGCAGTGGACAGTGATGGAGGGTGATGGGATGGCAGTGCAGGGTGATGGATGGCAGTGGACAGTGATGGAGGGTGATGGGATGGCAGTGGAGGGTGATGGATGGGATGGCAGTGGACAGTGATGGAGGGTGATGGGATGGCAGTGGAGGGTGATGGATGGGATGGCAGTGGACAGTGATGGAGGGTTATGGGATGGCAGTGCAGGGTGTTGGGTGGCAGAGATGCAGTTGGCTGGCAGTGATGGAGGGTGATAGGGTGGCAGTGGGGGGTGATGGATGGGATGGCAGTGGAGGATGATGGGGTGGCAGAGATGCAGTGATGGAGGGTGATGGGGTGGCAGTGGGGGGTGATGGAGGGTGATGGGATGGCAGAGATGCAGCTGGCTGGCAGTGGACAGTGATGGCGGGTGTTGGGTTGGCTGGCAGTGTGCGGGTATAGTGGGTGAAGCCGGGTCAGGCTGTGGGTGAAGATGGGGGCACAGGGGTTGGTGCAGTGCTGTGACGGATGGGATAGCGGGTGTTGGGGTGGCAGAGATGCAGTGTTCAGGTATAGTGGGTGAAGCCGGGTCAGGCTGTGGGTGAGGACGGGGGCACAGGGGTTGGTGCAGTGCTGTGACGGATGGGATGGCAGTGGACAGTGATGGCGGGTGTTGGGTTGGCTGGCAGTGTGCGGGTATAGTGGGCGAAGCCGGGCCAGGCTGTGGGTGAAGATGGGGGCACAGGGGTTGGTGCAGTGCTGTGACGGATGGGATAGCGGGTGTTGGGGTGGCAGTGTTCAGGTATAGTGGGTGAAGCCGGGTCAGGCTGTGGGTGAGGGTGGGGGCACAGGGGTTGGTGCAGTGCTGTGACGGATGGGATGGCAGGTGTTGGGGTGGCAGAGATGCAGTGTTCAGGTATAGTGGGTGAAGCCGGGTCAGGCTGTGGGTGAAGACGGGGGCACAGGGGTTGGTGCGGTGCTGTGACGGATGGGATAGCGGGTGTTGGGGTGGCAGTGTTCAGGTATAGTGGGTGAAGCCGGGTCAGGCTGTGGGTAAGGATGGGGGCACAGGGGTTGGTGCAGTGCTGTGACGGATGGGATAGCGGGTGTTGGGGTGGCAGTGTTCAGGTATAGTGGGTGAAGCCGGGTCAGGCTGTGGGTGAAGACGGGGGCACAGGGGTTGGTGCAGTGCTGTGACGGATGGGATAGCGGGTGTTGGGGTGGCAGTGTTCAGGTATAGTGGGTGAAGCCGGGTCAGGCTGTGGGTAAGGATGGGGGCACAGGGGTTGGTGCAGTGCTGTGACGGATGGGATAGCGGGTGTTGGGGTGGCAGTGTTCAGGTATAGTGGGTGAAGCCGGGTCAGGCTGTGGGTAAGGATGGGGGCACAGGGGTTGGTGCAGTGCTGTGACGGATGGGATACTGCAGTGACAGTACGCAGTGTGTGTCGGTGAGATCTCTCTCTGTATTCTGCAGGCTGGGCTCTCCGGGAACTGCAGTGCTGTGACAGTTGGGTGCAGTCTGGTGGAGGACAGTTGCTGGCTCTGCTCTGATCCTCTCAGTGCAGCATTATTTTTAGGACTTGTACCTGACATTGCAGAGGATGCAGCAGTAGGAGTGAGACTTGGTGCTGCCAGATCTTATCTCTCAGTCAGCTGGGCACTGGCAGTACTGAAAGCTGGAGAGTGATTTTGATATGTCTGCCTTGGCATCCATGTTCAACTATATATTTTTTTTTTTTTTTTTGTGGGGTGGGAAGGCAGTGTGCTCGGATGTGGGGGGGTGCAGTGACAGCCAATCAGAAGCCTCCTTTTATATTAGATTGTGCTAAACCTTTTAATAGTTGTTGTTGGCTGCAGAATGCGGTCATAGTGCTCATGACTATCCTCTGTACTGTTTTTCGTGGTGTTGTTGTATTCTGGAGGGTGGGTGGGGGCTGTTTTCTTTCTGGCTCTTAGTCATCTTTTGATAACCTCTGATTGGTCGACGAACATTCCATAAGCTTTTTTTGTCACATCATTATTTAAAATGGTGTCAGTTTGCCCTTTGAAGGGACCCTGTCCTCTTCCCATGAAGGGAGAAGTAACATGTTCATTTTAATGGTGGCCTTACCAGCAGCACATACCTTGAATTTGCTACCCTGATGCTATGTTGACCAATGGGAGCAAAGAAAAGTGATTCCCCTGCCCTTCCTCCCACCTGATGGCATTGGCCGCTTTTGGCTCAGCACACGCCTTGGAATTTACGCAGATCTCCCCTCTTCTCTCCCGGTGTTGGGGTGGTGAAGGGAAAAGGAGAAGGTAAGTGGGCTCCTGTACATGGCAACCTGCTATTTTTGCCCTGTTCACTTTTCATCAAAGAGCACCTGTTGTTGAATCACAAATATTCCTCTTTGCAGCAGACCTATTGAAAAGTCACAATACATTTTTGTTACCTTGAGGGCACATTTTTGAGCCGCCCGTCCATACATGGGGCAGCCTGTGGGGTGTGTTGAGGAGGGCCATTGACTGCGCTTTCAAACGTAAAATAAAGGCTCCCCACCCAAAATTGTATGTGTTCTGATGTCTCTGGAGGGATGCTGTATTCAAATCTATGTGGCTGGAGGTTCATTTCTGTCTTCCGTTGTGGTTGACAGTGTTGAGTTGGGGGGGGGGGACCTCAGATCACAATGTTGGGGGTGCAGTCTTGGTCAGAACTGCAGAAGACAAAGATTTGGGGGTGTTTATTTCTGATGATTATAAAATGTGTGTAGTGTGGCCCAGCAGTGAGGGAAGTGAATAGAATTCTGGGGTGCATTATTAGAGGGGTCACCAGCAGGAGTAAGGAGGTCCTGGTTTAACTAACTATATTGACTATTTTTAGTTTTTACCCCAGAGGAACCCTTAAAATTTTAATTTTTCAGGAAAATCCCTTTAAAGACCTATTTATTGGTGGTCGGTGGACAGATCAGGGGTGGTCAGAATGCCAGAGTTAAAAAAAAAAAAAGATGATTTGTGCCAAGTTGCTGACTGCCAAGTAATGTATGCTCTGGAAGTTTGCAGGCATCAAATGGACGGTCCATCAACCAAGGCTCAAGGAACCCCAAGCAACTTAAGGAGTCTTGGTTGATTATGGTTGTCACTGGATCACCAACAAGAGGAAGGAGGTCCTGATTCCTCTATAGAGATCTTTAGTTCTCATTAGGGGTGCAACGGATCGTCATCGATCTGTGATCCGATCCGCGGAGGTTGATCCGTACGGGACACCCGCGATCTGCGGAGCGCTCTGTGGCCTCAGCCATAGGAAAGGCCGCGGCTTTGGCCTAGCTCCGGAGCGGCGGCCATCTTGGTACACCTGGCGGCCGTTTAGCACGTGATCTCTCCCCTCTGTGTACTGATCTGTACAGTGGAGGGGAGAGATCGGATGGCAGCAGTGCCAATACTCTGCAATGCCCTGCCAATACTCTGCAATGCCCTGCTATTCCCTGCTGCAATGGCCTGCCAATACTCTGCAATGCCCTGCCATACTCTGCCAATACTCTGCCAATATACCCGCCAATACTCTGCTGATATACCTGCCAATACTCTGCTAATACGGAGATTGTGGATATTGCAGTGGGGGAGATTTTTTTTTTTTTTTTTTGTTGATCTGAAAATGATCTGAACCGTGACTCTTGATCCGAGGAACGATCTGAACCGTGAGTTTTTTGATCCGTTGCACCCCTAGTTCTCATTAAAGGGATAACCAGCAGAAGGAAGGAGGTCCAACTATATCAACTTGTTTTACCCTAGAGCAGTGATGGCGAACCTTGGCACTCCAGATGTTTTGGAACTACATTTCTCATGATGCTCAGGCACTCTGCAGT